>BQNB010133663.1:0-18429 GCA_026074375.1 Tanacetum coccineum
CCGAGAAGAAAATACTTCCCAGTTAAAAATATACATATTGTGTTTTCTTAAGTGAGATTTTATCCTTTTATTTCTCTTGTTTGAGAAGTAATTTGGAAAGAATTTTCACGGGATTAATACTATATATATATAAATTTGACTAGTGCTTACGCTACCAACCAAGAACGTATCAAGTTGATGTAATTCTGAGAAACCATGATGAGGACATTGACGAAGAAGTTTTTTGAAACGTTTCCATGCTTCGTTGAAGGTTTCATTTGGTTCTTGGTAGAAAGTAGTGATTTTGTTTCTAAGGTAAGTTGTTTTGGAAGGTGGGAAGAATTGGTTTATGAATTTCGAGACAAGATCATCCCACGTTAGAATCGATCGAGGTGGTTCCTTATCTAGCCAAGTACGGGCTTCACATTCGAGAGAGAAAGGAAAAAGCAAAAGCTTAATCGTTGTATTTGGAACTTCGGGATGTCTAAACGTAGAAGTGACCTTGTTGAAAAATCGAAGATGATTATAAGGGTCTTGTTTACCCGTAAATTGATTACTTTGCACAAGATTAATCAAAGTTTGTTTAAGCTTAAAATTGTTTGCATTTATCGTTGGTACAACAATTGCATCTTCGTATCCCTCGATGGGAGCTTGTAGTATTTGAGCCATGGTACGATTGTCGGCCATTGGAAACTCGGGTTCCTCAACAATAACCGTTGTTAATTGTTGTTGTCGACGATTTCAATTACGAGTTTGAGAACGAGTGCGCATGCACTAAAAATAAAGAAATTAAAAAGTAAATAAAAATTACACTAAATTTTTTTGGATTTTGATTTTTAAATTTTTAATTTTTTTTAACAATCTATTTTAAATGGATACACAGAAGACAACTTAAACCAAATAATCAATTTACTTTACGGTAGCTCTTAAAAATTTCTTCTTAAGGTGAGCTGTATTTCGTAAGTGACACAAATGGCAAGTTTTAAAATCTTTGGTTCGATTTAGGAACTTTTCAAATTCACCGGAACTTATTTATGATAATACCTCAATTGAAGGTATTATATGTTGGTGTTCGTTTACCAACTTTGTGTATTTTATTTTATTTTTTAAAGGACAAATTTTTTTTTTATATATTTTTTTTGGATTTTTGAAATATTTAACAAAAATGAAACTTTCGAGGACGAAAGGATCTTCAAACCAAATCAACAAACGTAAACAATGGAATCTTTAACACAAGTCCTCGGCAACGGCGCTAAAAATTGGTGTTAAGTTTTATACACTAATAAAATATAGAATATAATATTCAAAAAGAGAAATTAAGAACTTTCCTAAAGTCTCCCTTAAGAAAAACTCACTCTAAAAGATATATATAATATATAATACGTATATTTAACCGGGAAGATTGATCACCCGGGTCGTTTCCCTAACGACTTGTGAAATTGAAACCTTACTTTAGCTTGGATTGTGATTTGACTGAGAGAAAAGATATTTTTGAGTTTCTATAACAACTAAATAAAAGCAACAATTAAAATGAACAATTAAAAATTATTAAACACTAAAACAATTAACGGAAAACAAATAAAACGCGACGAATAAGCAAGTAAGGCAAAATTAAACTTTAAAATTGAAAACTAAATTTCTAAACCTAAAATAGGATAAAAGAAAATTTTAAGAAAAAGAAAAATATTTTTTTGATTATTTTTGAATTTATTAAGAATTAAAAACTATTTTAATCTAATTAAATCCTAAAAAATAGCAAATTAAGTTCTAAAAATTAAGAAAAATGATTTTTAAACTTAGAAAAGTCTAAAATAACATAAAAACTTAGAAAACTATTTTTAACTATTTTTAAAATTAAAATCGTATTTTTAAAATTAAATTTAAAAGCTCAAAAATGAAAATTAAAATCTAAAAGGTGTAAAAATGATTTTACTGAATGTAAACCTAAAAGTATTTATTCTAATGCTAAAAACTATTTTTTTGTATTTTTCTGAAAATTGTTTCTATTTTTAATGTATTTTCGAAAATTGAAACCTAAGAAAAATGATTAAAAAAAATCTACTAAATAGAAAAATGCCAAAAATTCAGGGAAAATCGAAAACGTTATAAAGATCAAAGGAAAAATAAGAAGAATCTCACAGCTTAACAAATAAGTCGGGAAAAAAACTATTATAAGCTACGGCTTATAATGAAAAAGGAAAAGAAAAAAAAGTATAAGAATTAAATGGAAGGAGAAGTAGACGGATGAGCTATTGTAGCAAAGTGTTAAAACGTGTGTGTTGTGTGCAAGAGGTCGTGGGTTCGAGGTTGGCAGACACCCTTTTTACACTTTTTAATATTTTTCACTTTTTTACAAAAACTAAATATTGGAACTTAAAGAATACATGTTTTTGAGCATTTTTTGTAAAAACAACATTAACTGAAACTCAAAATTAAGCTCTTAAGAGCTTTTTGAAAGTCTGGCCTCAGAAAGGAAGCTTATGAGCTTGAAAAACTTTGATTTTACTAAAATGCATGCACAAAGCTCATTTTAAGCTCAAATGAAAAAGCAAAAAGTGTTATGAGTAGCTTATGATGTCTACAAGCTAGAAATGAAAAGCTTCTAAAGCTACAAACACTTTACCCTATCTGAAAATTAAGATCAATCCTACAAACTCAGAAAGAAAGTTAAAAAGCACAAAATCCACTTAAGCTAAAGAACTTTATAAGCTAATTCAGAACCCTAGCTTTTGAAAACTTATTAAACTACTCAAAGGCTATAAATCCAAATCATAAAAACACAACCTACAAGCTAGAAATCAAAATTTTAAAACTAATTCTTAACGGCTACTGTTTTTGGTCTTTTTGAGATTTTTAATGACTTTTGAAAACAAATTAAGCTAAGTAATTAAACTAGAAACTAAAAAAACAGGACCTAAATTATATTAAGCTATGTAAATTCTATAAACCTACTGATTTTAAGAATCTATAAACTACTTTAGCTGACCTAAATGTGATCCAAAAGATAAGCAGTAGGAACTGCTAAGGTTCCTACTGATGCACTTGACAAGAGTGCAAAACAAAAATGCAGGTAACCTTGTGGTTACTACTGCATTTAACACACTCACTATGAGTGTATAAACTTAAATCTAGCAATATATAAGCCTTGGAAAGCTTAGATCAAAATTTCACAAGCAACAAGAAAGGGTAAAAGTACCCTGGTGCTGAGACATACAAATTAAGCCATACCTTTTTAAAAATGAAAACTAACTTCTGAAATCTCTTTTTCTATTGGTTTAAAATGATAATACAACTAACTCAAACAAATTTCATAGGTCATTTTGACTTTTAGAGGTCAAGTCATCTTAATCCAAACACTCCTTAATGGAATGACAAATTCAATAAAAGCTTTTAAAATGAATTCTAATTTATAAACCTATGATACCAGACTATATTTAGCTTAAAACAAGCTTAACTAGATAACAACTGAATAACTAGAAATCTAAGATCTAACACTATGCTACTATATTTTTGGTTTTTATGAAATTATGACTGATTTTTAAGAAAAACTAAGATCTACTCTATATGAACTAAAACAGATTATTAAAATTGCAGAATAAGTTTAAACTAAACACAAATAAGCAGCTAGAAAGCAATTAAGCACAATTAATAAACTAATAGACAGATCTAAGCTATTTAAGTAATATTAAGCTAAAATTTAAAGAACATGAAAGTAAATAGAAAACTTACAAATTGCTTCAGCTTAACAGAAGCTTAAAGGCTCTTAGAGCTTGTCTACAGCTCTGGCTTATTAGAAATAAGCCAGTGAAAGTCCTTGGGAGTCCTTCCACAATTGACTCCCCTTCCATAAGCTCACAAATCCAAAATGGTTAAGGTAATTAGGCTGATTTTATGATTTGTGTTTAATTAAGGCTTGTTTAAGCTCAATCTAAGCTTATTGTTAGGATTTATGTTTTAGTAAGTTAGTACCGACAGTACAAATAGTTAGTACTGTTAGTTATAGTTAGTACCGACAGTACAAAATGTAAGTACTGTTCGATTAGTTAGTACCGTTAGTTAGAAAATAGTTAGTACCATTTATGAGATATGCATGAGATATTCTAGGAAAAGATATGTGTTATCTGTTAGCGATTTGTAAGCTGGTGAGAGTTTATCCTTAGTCTATAAAAGGATCTCTCTTAGCATAGTTAGGTACGTCCTCAAGATATCTCATAGCAATATCATATCAAAATAGTTAGTAATCTGTAAAGTGTTCAAAGCAGATTAATAGAAGTTGTTATTTTAGTTATACATTGTTTTTCTTAGTACTTGTGTTGAGATTCCGCATCAACATATTGTATTCATAATCAGTGTTTCTATATAGTAAGTTGTATTTATACATCTTGGCTATCATCCGTTATAGGCTGCAAAGATCTATTCATTTAGGGACTCACAAGTGGTATCAGAGCCTGTGAGAAACTCTGAATAAGAAAAACAATCAAATCAAACTCTCATATTTCTAAACTAAACATGATGCCATCTACATCACAAGAAGAAATTCCACCACCACCACCACCTCCACCATCATCACAAACACCAACCCAACAAACTCCTCATACAGTTTCAACCATCAAGCTGCCTATTCTCAAAAAGGGGGAATATGATATCTGGGCTATGAAGATGGAGCACTATTTGGCTCATACAGACTATCCAATCTGGGAGGTTATACAAAATGGGAATGGTCCTGTATCTATCACTACAGATACATCAGGACAAATTAAGGTTTTGCCTCCTAGAACTGCTGAAGAGATTGTAGCCAGAGAAAGAGAGAGAAAAGCAAGGACCACCTTGCTTATGGCCCTACCAGAAGATCATCTTGCTAAGTTCTATAAGATGACAGATGCAAAAGAAATGTGGGATGCCATCAAATCTAGATTTGGTGGAAATGACGAATCTGTAACATTTCTCATTTTCGTGTCATTGTACGACTCTATTTAATGATCACTATTTGTTTTTGTCCGATACGCGTTTACCTTTAATATTTAACTTTAAGCTAAATCGCGTAGACTAAAAATAATCAAGGAATGTAAACGGTCACCAAATAAATTAAGGTTTACATCAACCAAGTAAGGAATAATTATTTTGAGAATAATTATTGTACTTTGAGTATTTTATTTTTATTGGTCACGTAAAGGGGTTACGTTTCGCGATAAAATACATTTAGACGCACCCCGGAAATACCTAGACTACCTAGACTCAAACCAATACCCGTATTAAACACCTAGACATAAAAATTTACTAATGACTTGCATTAATATCTCCTGGTTCTCGAAATTGGGCAAGAAAACTCACAACAAATCGTCCCATGTGGATTTATTAACTAGCAAATCCCTATTCTTGATCTTTAAGTACATGTACATCCTTGTTCCATTAAATATGAGTACTAATGGTCTCCTAAAGGGCTATTACACCTTGGTTAATGACTTGCTTGGCTCCTTTGGGTGGTTAACCGCGACACATGCACATATGTGCACAAATCTTTGAGATTTGCCTAATCAAACTCAATCTTGTACATCACCTAGGCAATTAAAACATGTACTAAGGTGGTTTAACTCAAAACCATGTGTGATCAACTAGAAGTCCTCTAAACCACTTCTCTAGGGCACGATTTCGGTTTGGGTGTGAACTAGGGAAGTTAACTAGATTTCTTACCTATAAATATCACTCCCTAACTCACTTAATACATTTCCAAAACTCTTAAACTCTCTCAAAGCTTAAACTCTCTTCATTTTCCCTTTATTTCATTCGGCTTATTGAATAACCGAACCATACACGGCCCACAACTCATTCTAAGGTTGCAAGGTACATTTAAGATCGAGTATAAGGGTATCAAGAGGAAACACGAGCTAAGGAATTGGGTATACAAGCTTTGGAGCTTAGGTTATATACGTTTGGGGTGTAAACATAACGGGTTTGCTTCACAATCCAAAACCAAGACTCTAGGACCCTTTGTAAGTCATGACTAAGCTTCCCATGTCATTTTTCCTTTCGTTACTTTTATAATGTAGTTAATATGTCACGTAAATCTTGGTTGAGCAACGCACTTGGACAAGAACATGCATGGCTCGACTCATGTATGGTCACGCACCCGTATTAAACGAATAAGACCTTGTGTAGTGCTATCATGATTAAAATACGGTTAACTAACGAGTATGGATTAAGTCTTTCATAAAAATACACGAATGAAAACTATAGAGATCATGGGTTCGTTTTTATAATGAAACCACACGTAAACTTTCGTTGTAAGCACGACACTATGGCTTGGGAACGTATACACGACGCATCTAGACGTTTGCATGTAAAACGCGACGTGTACATAAGTTAAATATACGACATATAGTTACTAGGGCTAATTGTTTCGAAACCCACATGTTGCTAGAAGGGTAACGAGCCACAATGGGTTCGTGTAATCATAACATACTCACGAATTGGGCCCAACCGGCCCAACAGCCTAAAAGGGTGGGACCCGTAGCTTATTATAAGCTCATTCGAGCTTATTGTGAGACTAGAGAGCTTATAAGATATTTACAAGCCTAAAATAAGTTAGTGGACCTTAAGGGAGAAAGCCCGAACCATTTGAACCCCTAACGGGCCTCTATCGAGCCCAACAAGGCCCAACGAGAGCTTATTAATAAGCCGCGACTTATTAATAAGCCACTCGGGCTAAATCATAATGGGAAGTGCTCGATTTGTTTCGCATAGGGCTCCCGACTTGTTTAGAAACCTAACCTAACCCTTAAAAGGCTTACTAGCCCATTCGCGAGCCCAACAAGCGCCATAAGCTCTCAATAAGCTTTAACAGCTTATTGGGTGAATAGTTACGCACTTATACAAAGTTCAAAGGGCTTCATGTACTCAAAATAAGGTTAACGGCCAAGCCCTAACCCCTAGAACCCATTTGGGTTTACTATCCTTGAGCCCAATAGCCCAAACGGAGAGCTTATAACTTCGGTAAGCAAATAAGCAAAACAACCCCCCCCCCCCAGTGCTATTGGATCTATATCAGCTTAACGGACCCTAATGGACCCAACTAGACCTTCTAAAACCCTACCGGGCCTAAACGGGCCCAAGACCTGGGCCCATGGAGTGCTTATTGTGGCTTTATTTGCTATTTAGAATAACATGAAAAAGGGAAAACAGCTTTCGGACTTATTACAGGATGGAAAAAGCACTAGGAAAAGTTTAAGAACTCTAAACACCTTATCGAATTAAGTTATTGGGCCCAAAAGCCCAATAAGCTCGAAATAAGCTCCAATAAGCTCACCAAACTTATTTTAAGCTTGAACATCCCACGTGAACTTATTATGAACATTCAGACTTGTTAAAACAATAACAGATCTCTAAAACCAAAACGGACCTTAACGGGCCCAATAAGGCCCGTTAAGCCAAAATAAGCTCGATGAGCTTATTTTTCAACCGAAACAATTTTTATAAACTTAATTAAGCTTAACATAGAAAGATAACTTTTGTTGAACTTGATTTAGAGCTAAAATGGGATTTTCGCAAGTCAAAGGACTAAAAATGTAATTTTCGAAACCTAAAGGATTTAAATTGTCATTTTCGAAATGCAATAACTCCAGGGACCGTTTTTGAAACATTGTGAAACATAAAGATGAAAGTGTAACTATAAAAACCTAAACTATCTTTGTAAACCTAAGGGGCTAATTACGTCATTTCCGAAACTACAAGGTTTAAAATATAAATGTGTATATTTGTAAACCTAGGGACTAAAGGTGTAACAACTAGAAACCTATGTTAGTGAACAAAAGTGAAATAAATAAAACACTTGACAAGTCGGTCGAACATTAAGATATTCGGACATTGAACGGGTTTAATAACAAGTTAATAAATAAGTATATTTATTAATAATGATTTCACGTTTATCGAGAACCATCGAAATTATAAAAACAATAAATCTTATGCGTTACCACACAAGTGATCACGGTATATATAAACTTAAAATGGGATTTAGTTTATACAAAGAGTCATTAGTTTAAATGTGTAAACTAAGACTTGACCGTACTTACTTAGGTACTTAACGGTGTGATCCACTGCTTACTTGGATATTTATTATCATTCAGGGAACTACCGGCTAAGGTGAGTTCATAGCCCCATGCTTTACAATTATTTAAATGATTTACATCCTTGGGGTGATAACATGCTTTGTTTTACGAACTGGACGCAAGTGTACATTTTATACTATGATTTCGTGTTTGCCTAAGTTACCATAACCCATTATGTCCATGATCATGAACTGTTAATTGCATAGATGTGGTTGGGAATTACATTGTGTGGGCGCGAATGTTATGGATAGATCTATTAGGGACTGACAATCCCCGTTCGGGTGACTAGCTATCACTGGGAACGAACGCATACCATGTCGAATCTGGGATGTTGCGGGGTTAGCACATCATTCACGGACACTTGTTGACAAATTTATATTTGTATTCACATACGTCGAGCCTCGGTGTCATGAGCTTAGGAAAACGTAATTACTTTTTATGATGTTTGCATTTGTTGCTTAATCATGCACTTGGAAATCTTGCGGTCCTACAACTGATTTACATAAACCTATGAATTCACCAACTTTATGTTGACGTTTTAAGCATGTTTTTCAGGTCAATAAGGCACGAGGTGCGATGATACATTGGGAGTCAATAATTGAAGAGTCAACACTTAAGATTTGGGGTCTTATTACATTTTGGGGACAATTGTTATAAACCGAAATCTTTATCTATTTTGTTGAACCATTTGAAGCCATGAGCTTATGTAACAAACAAGTATTTTGTTAATCCAATGTATCTTTTTCAAACGACACGTTTAGTAGTCGTTCTCAGATCTTGTGCTATTGACCCAATAATGTAACGCCTTCGGATATTCAACATTCCGCTGCATACTCAGATTTGAGGGTGTTACAGATTGGTATCAGAGCCAAGGTTATAGAGAACCAGGTCAAAAGTTTTTGTCTGGACTATAACCAAATTGTTGGTACGGAAGAGGATATTATTGTTGTAGTGGATTCTGATCAAGGAAGATGACACTACTCAAGAATGTTTTTTCTCATTATGGCCTTCTTATTCTTTATCAACATCTCTTGCAATAACAAACAGCTGATATAATAAGTGAAGGTCCAAGAGAGGAAGAGCAAGTCTTTGTGGATGACCGGAAAGACTTACTAGCAAGAGAAAAGGAAGCTTAAATGAGGGAGAGATGAAGCACTTAGAATAGAAGTTTGAGACCTTGGTCTATTCCAACTGCCACACCCGGAGCTGCTTAAGCCTAGACAGTACTAACATTTTTAGTAATGTTAGCTCTCCAGCTTAAAGCTTGCAGTTTACTAACCTTAGTTATACTGTTAGGCATACCAGTTAGTACTGCCAGTCCTAATGAGGGATTATCTCTTGCTGATCCAACACATTCTGAAGAAGATGATTCAGAAATACCTCCTCTTGAAGATATCTATCAAAATACCACTGATGGTTATGTTCACTTCTTCATCTTTTGGATGATGAGGGTGCACGTATGGGGAGGGATGGTCTGACTTAACCTAAACTTAGAAACTGTTGTGTATGTTAGTTGCCTAATGCCCACCATCAAGGATTTCACTCCACTCATTCCTAAGGAGCCTCTATGCTAGGAGATCCAAACTCAGCAGTACAAACAAGAAGACATAGTCTAATACAATGTGCTGGAGATCATGCTTTTGTTTAGCTAAGTTCAAAAGCAAAAGAGAGCAAACCAAAAGGAATTTCATCATTGTTTATTTTGACTTGGTTTTCTGTCTCAACATGAACCCAAGGAAGGTTTCAGAGCTCTTGATGAAAGATGAAAGCTGGGTTGATGATATGCCCCCCCACCCCCCCCCCACCCCCCCCTCCCCAAGAAGAATTGTTGCAGTTTGAGATTACAAAAAGTTTGGGATTTTAGTAGTTTTTCTAATATGGAAAGAAGGCTATGGTATAAGTGGGTTTTATCGAATATAAGAAGGGATGAAAGAGGCGTGGTGGTCAGAATTAATGCAAGGTTAGTTGCTCCAGGGTCTTTGGCAAAAAAGAAGATAGGATAGACTAGGATGAGGTTTTTGCTCAAAGTGCTAGACTTGAAATGCCATAAGGATCTTTTTGGCCTTTGCCTCTTATATAGGTTTTGTAGTTATCAAATGGATGTTAAGAAAAGTGCCTTTCCTTTATGGGGGAAAATTGATGAAGATGGTATATGTGTCTCAAACAACCGGTTTTTCAAGGATCCTAAATACTCCTAAGGAAAGTATACAAGGTTGTTAAATGCCTCCTATAGGCTACATCAAGCTCCAGAGCCTGGTATGCTACCCTATCTTCTTTCTTTGTTGAAGAATGGATTCCGAAGAGGAAACCAATTGACAAAACCCCTTCTTCCTAAAAGAAGGACAAAATTGATATCATAACTTGTTCAAGTCTATGTGGATGTTTTCATCTTTGGGTCTACAAAGAATCTTGGTGTGATGAGTTTGAGCATTACATGAAGAGTAGATTTCAAAAGAGATCAATGGGAGTGCTCACTTCTTTCTTGGATTACAAGTATAAACAGAAGGAAGATGGTATCTTTATTAGTCAGGATAAGTATGTTGCAGAAATCCTGAAAAAGTTTGACTTGCCAATGTTAAGACTGCTAGTACACCAATGAGACTCAGAAGCCTTTAGTCAAGGATGAGGAGGCCAGTGATGTGGATGTTCATCTTTATAGGTCTATGATTGGGTCTTTAATGTATTGACTGCTTCTAGACTGAATTAAGTTTTCATGTTTGTTGCTTGTTCTAGATTTCAGGTCACTCCAAAGACTTTATCTAAGTGCTGTCAAGAATTTTTTTAGGTACCTAAAGGGCAAACCCAAACTGGGGTCTTTGGTATCTAGAGTGTATTTTATTTGACTGGAATCCTATCAGATAGTGATTAAGGGGGAAAATCTAAATTCACAACAGGAGGTTGTCAATTTCTTGGCGAGGTGGATCATTTCTTGCAATGCACAGAAAAGAAACAGACCTTAATGGCTACTTTCTACTTACAGAGGCAGTGGCTGTTGCTGCTGCAAGCTGCTGTGGACAAGTTTTGTAGATTCAAAATCAAATGTTCTAGACTATGGGTTCAACTTCTTGAACACAAAAATCTACATGTAAATGAGAGCACCATTTGTCATGGTAAAGAATCCAGATATATTTCATTCCAAGACAAGCACATTGCTTGCTATTAGGCACCATTTCATACGAGATGCTTAATGAAAAAGAAACTATTCAGGTGACTTAAATCCAAACTGATGACAATGTAGCTGATTTACTCACCAAGGCATTTGATGTAAGCAGGTTTCAGTTCTTGGTTGTTACTATTGGGATGATAAATCCATAGGCTGCATTGGTTCAAGGGAGGTTCTAAACTGTGTTGTATAATTTGTACAAAGTATCAAGTTAACCATAGAGAATGCATTTCCAGAAGTTTGTAAGAGATTAGAGAGTCATTGAGAGGTGTTAATGATGGTACTGAAGCACTCCTGATACCTACATTGTTCATTCTTTGGTTGGACAAAGTTAGTACCGCCAGTGCAAACTTAGTACCGCTGGGCAAAGTTAGTACCGCTTTAGGAGAGGTTAAAAGAAAAAATACCGACGAGGGTTACAAAGTGTAATTGAAAACGGTTTCACTTGAAATTAGGTCTCCTAAACCTATTTAAACCCATTTCAATTGCGCAGTTTCGTACGCATTCTCTCTCTAATCTACAATCGCATTTACAAGCCCTAATATCTCTCTTCACGAAGATCTTACTTTCAAGTACAATGGCGGTTCTTGATTCATGTCCGAAGCATAACATGGTCGCATACTTGGAGAAGACTGAAGGGAATGTAGAGTTTCACGAGATTATTGACTTTCTCAAGCGAAGTTCAATCCATCATGCTCTCACTGTAAGTCCTGTAGTATCTACTACATTTGTTGAACAGTTTTGGACGTCTGCTAAGTCCAAAACAATCAACAATGTTAGGCACATTACTGCCAAAGTAGCTGGCAAGGCTGTGTCTATCTCTGAGGCATCAATAAGAAGTGATCTTCTTTTTGATGATGCTGATGGGATAGACACATTACCTAATCAGGCCATCTTTGATGCTATACAGCAAATGGGGTATGAGGGGGATTTAACAGTGTTAACTTTTAATAAAGCTTTGTTTTCACCCCAATGGAGGTTTTTATTTCATACTATAAATCATTGTCTTAGTTCTAAAAGCACCTCTTGGGATCAAGTTCCTACAAACATTGCACTTGCTGTATTATGTTAACATCTAATCAGAAGTATAATTTTTCTAAGTTGATCTTTGATGGTATGATTAGACATTTAGATGCTAAGAAAAAGTTTGTCATGTATCCACGTTTTATTTCCATTTTTCTAGGTAAACAACTAGCTAATGTGTCTGTACCTTTAGATCATTTTCCTGTACATAATTTAACTAGTAAAGTTTTTTCTTTCATGGTTAAGAAGGGTAAGCATTTCTCAGGGAAAGTAACTCCTTTGTTTGCTACTATGTTGGTACAACCGACTCAGGGTGAGGGTGCTTCCTCAGAAAGCCCATTCTGAGTAGCACTACCTACACCCTCCCCTTGCTTCCTACTAGTGAAGTACTTCCTGAGCCACACACTGAACCTATTCTCCTGCTCACACTGTGATGGGTACCCTGTTGAGCATCAGCCTGACCCATCCCCAAGACCTTCACCCACTGATTACCATTCCTGGTTTCTATCCAGAATCTTTTGTGTGAGCATCTTGGAGGTCATTTCATCAGTGAATAAAATCCCTTTCTGGGAATCCGAGTGGTGACATGACCATCAATCGGTGTCTATGATCTTTGTCTTTCGTTATGTAAACAGGTTTCAGATCAGGCCAGGAAATACAAAGCCTTGAAGGCGAAGATCACAAAGCTCAAGAAAGCAAGCTATCACTGTCATCAAAATCATTAATGCATATCTGAAGAGTGTCTCATTGCAGCAAAGATTCCCAAGGAAGAGCTTCTCAAAGAAACATAGGGTGCACAAAAGAGGTCCTGTATCCAATCAAGGGGAGGAAGATTGCAAAAGGAGATATCATCAGTTCAAAGAGATCTTTTGTGGATGTAATGCTGAAGATTAAAAGTGATCACATGGAAAGAAAGTGCTCATAAGTGAAGGGAGGGACATAGAGAAATGGTGGATGAAGACAAGGAGATTGATGAAGTTAGACTTAGTACTGAAGATGTAGTTAGTACTGACAAGGAAGGAGTTAGTACCGACTTTGAGAAAGTTAGTACTGACAGACCAATAGTTAGTACTGACGGATCCAAAGTTAGTACTGATGAACAAATTGAAGGTACTGATGAGCAAAGAGAAGGTACTGAAGAGAAAGTTGAAAGTACTGCTGGGCAAATAAAAGGTACTGAAGATCAAACTAAGGAAGAAATTGCTACTCAAGCCTCTCAAACATCCACTCAAACACCCACTTCTATGATATTTGGAGATGATGAAACATAGCTTCACTATCTCCTCAACATGAGTCAAGCAAAGATTGCTTCTATAAGAAAGAGAAAGGTGTAGAGTTGAAGGATGTTGAAAGAAACTGAATAGGACCTAGGCCTACTTCAACATGATCACTTCTACATTAACGCTCTTCCAAAGCTTGATCCATAAGACAAAGGGCAAGAAGAAGATTGAAAGAGGAGATGAATTGATAGTGAATTTGATGGCATTTCCTCAAGCTGAGAATGAAGCTTTAAGCAGCTTAAAAGTGATGAAGAGTTGGCTAGGAATGTTCAGAAGAGTGGGAAGCTGAAGAGGAGAGAAACAGATTGGCTGAGGAAATGCTGCAAATAAAGAACTTATAAAAGATTTTGATGATATAAAGGTAAGAATTGAGGCAGATAGACTTCTTGCTAAGAAACTTCAAGAACAAGAAAGAGAGAAATTCACAATAGAAGAAAGAGCTAAGTTCCTTCATGATACAATTGCTGCTCAAAGAAAGTTCCTTGCTCAACACAATGATCAGAAGCTTATACAGCGAATAAACCACAAACCAAGGAATCCAACTCAGAAAACCATCATGATGACCTACTTGAAGCATGTGGGGAACACTACAAACATGCTGAATTGAAAATCAAGAAGTTTGAGGAAGTACAAGCTTTATATGAAAAGATTAAGAGGTCTGATGAAGATTTCATCTCTATTGGATCTGCTGAAGATGAAAGGTTAGATTGTATTTAACTATAGCTCAAGATGAAGAAAAAGAAGTGGACTATGAAATTCTTGACATAAAAATGATCAAGTAACTGTAATGGATGACATGAGTGTCTTGGAGCTAAACCACAAAAGTGATCAAGCTGGAACAACCTTGAGGAGATTAATCTAAAATGTGGTGATTAGGAGTAATGGACAAGAAGAGAACTTTATACTATTGAGACTGTATTGTCCATATTTGAATAGAGGAAAGGATCTGATTGCTGTGGTATCAAAATGGTAATGGAAAAATACCAAAGGTGAGATGCCCTAAAGGTTTTTTGATCAGAGTTCTTTGGGGAGATTTGATGGTTTTGTTCAACTCAGATGATAAAGATGAGTTTTGGAGTTCACAGCAAGGTTGGATTATTGTGAGTTGGAAGTTGCATAGTTCTTCAAGGAGTTACATACTTTAGTGATGTGTACAGGTTTAGTTCCTTCCATATGCTGAGTAGTGAAGAAGAATCCTTTGAGAAAGGAGTACTGATGCAGATGTTGAAATTGTAGTTAGAGTCTGAAGAAGTGAATACTTTCGGCATTGGAGTTGATTATATTTGTCAAGAAGTTACTCTGCAGAGTTTAGATCCTAAAGAGTAAGATTGATGGGATTGTGAAGGGGTTTATGTGTTGGTTTAACCACCACAAAACAAATGGTCATCAGTCACCATGACTTAACTGGCTTCAACGGAACTGGGCTAGTTCTATAAGGTATACAGGCGGACTTGTGGTAAGACTTCTCAAATCCGCTCTTGTTGGTTTAGTTGACAATTTACCAAAATATTGTAGGGTTTTCAACTCACCTGGCTTCTGTGTTGAAAGAGTAGGCTAGTCCATGATCAAACAGTCATTGTAAAAGACTAATCAATATGTTGATAGTGATAGTTTGGCTTTCAAAACTATATGGTTTATCTATGCACCATGTTATGACAATGACAGGCAATTGGGGCTAGTCCAAAAATGCAAATGGATCATTTGGTAAAAGACAATATCAATTCCGTTGATAGTTGACAGGTTTTACCATCAATACTGTATGCGTTAATTAATCACCATGTTGTTGAAAAATTAAGATAGAGAGTTAAACCTATCCTGTCAAACAGCCTACTAGTAAAGGAACCATCAAATCCGTTAATGGTGGTGTTTGCCAAAAAACTACAAAGCCAACTTAGTTGGTTTGTTTGCTGAAAAGAAGTTGGCCATGAGTTGACTGAGAAAGACAAAGTTGCTGCTGAAGATGGATAGTGTTACAAGTTCAAGAGATGATTGTGAGTAGTTTTGGATACAAATAGTTAGTATACTGTTAGTGATTAGTTAGTACGACATGTATAAAATGTAAGTATGATCGATTAGGGTCGTTAACCGTTAGTTAGAAATATAGTTAGTACCGTTTTAGTGATGTGTATGAGATATCTTAGGAAAAGTATAAAGTATGCGTTTGTAAGCCTTGTTTGTTAGGGTTTTCTTTGTTTATTAAAAGGTTCCCTTTGGGCATAGTTTTGAGATACGCCTTCAAGGAAATCTCATTACTATATCACATCACAAGTAGTTAAGATTTAATCTTAAATTGTTCTAGTGATTAATAGGAAAGTAGTTGTTATTTAGTTTATATATATTGTCTTTTCTTAGTACGTGTGTTGAGATTCAGCTTAATAGCTCGTTCCATGTCAGCATCATCACCTTCTCCTTCTCCCTTTTCTTGATGCGCTTCCAAACTCATCTTCTTAGCCAGTTCGAGATCAGGATCATCACCTTCTTCTTGAGGAACAGATTCTTGTTGAGCTTCATCATCTTCATCAACAAGTTGGAAAGTAGGCTTTCCTTTTCTAACTTTCTGTGGAAGCTTATGCTTGGAAGGTTTCTTTGTCGGAGCAGGAGCTGGCTTGGATTGTTTGACTGGAGTAGTGGTTGTGGTCTTTTTGGGTGGAGCATGCTTTGTTGCAGGTTGCACGCTTGCACTTTCTTGAGGGGTTTTCTTTGTATTCTCAGCAACCATTTCCAGATACTTGGGATAATACGAGGATTGTTGAATGGCTTCAGTAATCAGGGGATCGGGAATTGCCATTCCAAACACTTCAACAGTCTCACCTTTTGGGACAAACTTGAGATTTCCTAATATAAAATCATCTCCAGTATGATGAACAGCAGAATCAGGACGTCGATGGATGTTGTTATTGCTTGCCAAGTAGTAGATTATCACCTTGGAAAACCGTCCATAAGGAATGAGGAGAGGAGTTACTTTCTTCTTTGGGTCCTTCAGACTGGCTTTGTGACTTGCTTTGTGTGAGAAAAATGTCTGGATCCCTTGAGTAAACTCTTCCCATAACAGCTCTGCATGATCAACATTAGTTTGAGTGACGATTCCCCACAGCATTTGCAGAACTGGGTGTCTGGGTTTGTCACTGCCAGAAGTCTTTCCTGTCAAGCACTGGTTGATTAAGGTTAGAATTGCTCTCCATGGTTGATACACATAATTCACCCGTATATTGGAGACAATTTCTACAGGTTCAGGATACCCCAGCTCATTAACAAAATCAATCACAGTGTTACCAGACGGAGGTAACTCAAACGGTTGAGCTGGGATGACAGGAGTAATTGCTAATGCCTTTCTGAGAAGATCAGCACTTAGATCGAACCATTGTTCATCAACTTGACAACTATAAACCCCAGTCTTCTCGTTATATTTCATTGTGTTCCAGAACTGTTGCAGGTAGATAGCAGGAACATTTGCTGAGGCAGTGAATGCTTGGAAGAAGTTGGTATTACTCAGGATGTCCACTGATATCTGAAAGATGGGGTTCTTTTGAATCTTTTGTGCATTGAAAAGTAGGTTGCTTTTCCCGATTGTTAACCACTGAGAGCGAGGTACAATCTGCTCATCTGTTCTTGTAGGAGGTTGAGTGGGAACATTTTGTTCTGCCATCGTATTCTGCAAAAGAGTATTTAACAAAGAAGACAAACATTGCAGAGAAACGATGTTAGAGAGGACTTTAGCATTGATTAAAGTCATGTCATTCCACTATTGATTAAGAATAGAGGTAACTCTGGTTCGATTAAAATCTACTAATTATCCAACAGGATCAATTACTGGTTAACTAAGTCCGGATGGGGTTTTAGAAAAGCAACTGGGTCATTCGAAGGGGCCTTGATAGATTATTGGGCTCAATGGGCCAAAATATGAAACTTAGCCCAAACCGCCGCCAGGCAGAATGCCAACTCGCCGTTAGGAGAATCGAGCAAACCGTTGCGAAAAGAGGCGGGTTGAATATTTTTAATATATAAAAATATTTGACCAAACCGCCAAGAGACGGCGATTTACCTGTTGGAATAAAATAATAGAAAATTATGGCAACCTGCTGTTATTCAACCCGTTGTTGGCCAACTCGCCATTCGACAACTCGCTGTGAGTCAAGCCGCCTTTAAGCAACCCGCTGTTGGTCAACCCGCCGTTAGGCAACTCGCTATGAATCAACCCGCCGTTAGGCAACTCGCTGTGAATCAACCCGCCGTTGGGCAACTAGCTATGAATTAACCCGCCGTTTAGGCAACTCGCTATGAATCAACCCGCCGTTAGGCAACTCGCTGTGACTCAACCCGCCGTATGAAACAGCGGGTTGAGTATTTTATTTTAAAAAAACTAATAAAATAACCAACTCGCCACTTAGAAACATACGCAACTCGCCATTCGGACTGGTTTCTTAAAATTCAAACCTCGCACCTTCTTTGTGAAACCTAATCACATCCTAAGGCATTCCTAGGCTATCCTACGCATAAGACACACATTACTCCCGACTATTTCTTTCTACAAGTCAACCCGCCATTAAGAAGCATGGGCGAATCATTCATTTTTGTTTGAGATAAACATCCACACATCAAAACTTATTAATATATACTTTATGAACAATTCCCAGCAACTAAGTCACATCTTACAACACTACATTGGCATTTACATCTAAAACGACCCTAGATCTATTTTTTCTACACTTTTTAATGTGTTTCCATTCGATTCCATTGATATACACACAGAATACATGATATAGATTAAGGTTCGATGATTACCTTTACAAGAAACACTGGAAATCGGCGATTTGAGGCTTTGTTCTTGGCGGCGAGTTGCGAGTGTGTGTATGTGTGTTTTATCTTTGACTGGTTTTCGAAA
>BQNB010133664.1:0-18429 GCA_026074375.1 Tanacetum coccineum
CGATTGGTTACGGGATGGCATGTATGCATTGACTACCAAAAGTTAAATGACGCCACCCGTAAAGACCACTTTCCACTACCATTTATGGACCAAATGCTTGAGAGACTAGCAGGAAACGATTACTATTATTTTCTCGACGGTTTCTCGGGTTACTTTCAAATTCCCATCGACCCTCAAGATCAGGAATAAACCACATTCATGTGTCCTTATGGAACGTTCGCCTATCGTCGCATGCCTTTCGGCTTATGCAATGCACCGGGCACGTTTCAAAGGTGTATGATGGCTATTTTTCATGATATGATCGAAAAAACGATGAAAGTCTTTATGGACGACTTCTCGGTCTTTGGGAATTCATTCAAAACTTTCCTCTCCCATTTGGACAAGATGCTTAAACGGTGTGAAGACACTAATCTTTGTCTAAATTGGGAAAAGAGTCACTTTTTTGTCAAGGAAGGAATTGTCCTTGGCCATAAGATTTCTAAAAACGGGATTGAGGTTGATAAGGCTAAAGTTGATGTTATTGCTAAGCTACCTCATCCCACCACCGTCAAAGGAATTGGGAGTTTTCTTGGTCACGCCTAGTTTTATCATAGATTTATTCAAGATTTCTCAAAAATAGCCCAGCCAATGACCCGTCTTCTTGAAAAAGATACTTCGTTCTCCTTCTCCAAAGAGTGTATTGAAGCTTTTCAAACACTTAAGAAAAAATTGACCAAAAGCACTTATTAGGTGCCCCTTGATTGGGACCAACCTTTTGAGCTCATGTGTGACGCGAGTGATTTTGCAATAGGTGCAGTCTTGGGGCAACGAAAAACAAAACATTTTTAGCCTATACACTATGCAAGCAAAACTATGACCGATGCTCAAGCTCATTACACCACGACAGAGAAAGAATTACTTGCCGTGGTGTATGCTTTCGAGAAATTTGGCCTTATAGGTCATTGTAAAAAAAAACATAGTGTATATGGATCACTCGGATTAATACCTTTTTTATAGCTAGCGGCTAAGCTTGAGGGTTGCTCGGTGGGTTCTCCTCCTTCAAGCAATTTGATGTTATTCATCCGTGATAAAAAAGGCCGAGAACCTCGCCGCCGACCATTTGTCCCGATTAGAGAATCCTCACCAAAGTGTGCTCGATAAAAAGGAAATAAATGAAACATTTCCTCTCGAAACACTTAGTATGGTATCTTTTCGTGGTGATTCTAGTACCCTATGGTTTGCCGATTTTGCTAATTACCATGCGGGGAACTTTGTTGTGAAAGGGATGTCGTCCCAACAAAAGAACAAATTCTTCAAAGACGTGAAGCATTACTTTTGGGACGACCCCAATTGTTCAAAATTTGTGACGGTCAAGCTCATCTGGCGGTGCGTTCACGGCCTAGAAAGCTTGTCTATTCTTAAGGCTTGCCACAATGGACCCATCGAGGGACATCATGGCCCCCCCCACGAAACTACACCGCCAAAAAGGTGTTTGACTCAGGATTTTATTAGCCCACAATTTACCAAGATACCCATGACTTGGTCACCCGATGTGACGCTTGTCAACGTCAAGGAAAAATTTCACAACGTGATGAAATGCCACAAAATGCCATCTAAGTTTGCGAGATTTTCGACGTATGGGGCATCAATTTTATGGGCACGTCCACTCTTCACGAGGGAACAAGTACTACACATGGCCGCATCGATTACGTATCGATAAATGGGTTGAAGCAAAAGCCGGTCCCCACCACGACGCCCAAGTTGTGTTAAAATTTTAAAAATCGTCTTTGCTCGGTTTAGAACTACGCGCTATCATTAGTGATCGCCGGTACGCACTTTTGCAATGACTAATTTCGCAAATGTCATGCGTAGGTACGGTGTTACCCACAGTCTTGCTACCGCGTTATCCCCGCAAACAAGCGGGCAAGTGCGAAGGTCTCCACATGTGGTAACCTGATCCCTTCCTCCTTAAAAGAATTTGGAAAGGACAGTAGGCGAGAACCGTGCTCTTGGTCAGTTAATTTAGATGACACACTTTTGGCCTTCTGTACGCTTACAAAACACCATAGGGTGTACTCCTTATCAAGCTTATGTTTTTTTAATGGGAAGGATGTTCATCTTACCGATTGAGTCGAGCACAAGCCTATTGGGCCTTGAAGCATGCAAACTTTTGACCTTAAGTCCGTGGGTGTCACCAAAAGTTCCAACTAATGAATTAAATGGAACTTCGTGATCAAGATACGAGAACTCTTTGATTACAAAGAGAAGACAAAGAAGATCCATGACTCCAAAATCAAAAACCGCATTTTCAATGTTGGTGACCGAGTCCTTCTTTTTAATTCTCGATTGAAGATTTTCTCGGGTAAACTTAAAACTCGTTGGACCAGACCGTTCACCATTTCCCATGTGTACCCTTATGGCACCGTCGAGTTATCTCAAACCGACAGGCCAAACTTCAAGGTGAACGGTCATAAACTTAAGCACTACTTTGAAAGGGAAATACCACATATGGTTGTCTCGGATCTCCAAACTTTCCCCAAGGACCAATGAATTTGGAGACCGGGTCAAGCTAAGTGACCTTTAAACAAGCGCTTCGTGGAAGGCAACCCATGCTTATCCTAATATTAATGGTAGTAATGAATAAGTGTTTTGTAACGTGAGGAGGTGTGCCTCTTACATTCTCTTTTGCTTGTGTTTTTGTGATGATTGTCCAGGATTGTCCCGGATTTTTGAAGCCTCTCGTGCTCACGGCTTTGTCCTTCGTTCACAAGTGCTTAACATCATCAGCTTTCATTTGGGAAAATCCAATACCCACAAATTCCTATCGACTAACAATATCCTTTGAGCCATACTTAATTAATCGGACTTAGGATTTTACGTAGATAGAGACCCTTCTTAAAACATTGAGGACAATGTTCAGTTCTAGTATGGGGGGGATTTATCGATTTGATTGTGCCTGCAGCCGTTGTTTTCACGTAATCCTGTTTTTACCACCAAAAGACCAAAAAATGAAAAAATTTAAAAATTTTCAAAAAACAAAATAAGTGTTTTGTCATAATTTTGACTTTCCTGCTGGGTAGAATAAGAATAAATTTTTAACTTCGAATGAACGTGTTGAGCTTTAGTTGTTCTTAACTTTTAGACTAATAGCGGTTCGCGGATCTTTGCTAAGAACGAAAAATGATAAAGTTAATCAAGAGTTGGATGCTAAATCTTACAACCCAGAATTTATCAAATGGTAAATAAACAACCTTTTTTTATTATGTCCACAATTTGTAGGGGAATTTTTTTGCTTTTTTAATTACTTGCATTTGCCAATATCTCAATATGCAATGTAATTGCATATCTAAAGTTGACAAGCTCACGAACCTACTATTGGCCATCATTCTACATATCTGTCAAGATAAACATTATAAAAATTCAAAGTAAATATCATCTATATTTAATACATAGTACCATTTACATCTTAATGTACCATTCACTAAGCTTATTCATAGGGCTTTTAAACCGTTATCATTTACCTCAAACCTTATTTCCATGCATATGGTTATTACTCTAAAGGAATGCACAAGCGGATAATAAATCTCATGTAAAGTGATATAACATCTCATTTGAATACATTCTTCCTCCAAAATAAGCGTACATGTCTTGAATGCTTAATGTTATAATGTCATTTAATGCTCATGACATCCAATAATAGCCATTTCACTCCTGTTCTCCTAAACAATCTTGTACAATCTATCAGTACAAGTTACAAGCATGTTTATATACTTCAATTACATTCATTAATTCATCCTCAATTTCTTAAGATTTTTCATGAAATGAAACCCTAGAAACCCCTAACCCGAGCTATTTTCCTATAAGCAGGACCTTTTTATTGATTTTATCCATTCTAAACCTCAACCAACACTCAAATAAGTTTGTTATAACTTATATTACAACACCTATAATCATATTCAATCAAATCATTTCATCATTCATTTCCATTATACACGAAATTAAATCAAGAAACCCTAAACGTGCCCTAAATGGAACATTCGACCGTTTACTTCATTATTCACCTATTTTAAATCCTAACCACCTATGATTTCTTTTAATAACTCTTTAATAGGCAGTCCTTTTATACATTTTCTATCAATCATATTAGTATATATAAAAATTGGGAAGCTTGAAACCTATAGAACCATTTCGTCCCTTATTTGGAACCCGTTCGTGACCTTTACTTATACTCATTTTCGCCATTTTAAACCGAACCACAAAACCAAATACTATGGTTAACCATTAATACAAGTCTTTTGATCATGTTATCTATATATATTATATCATCAATGTTACTCGAAATCCAAGGCCAAAATTTACTCATCTTACGTCCCTGTTTACGGCGGCGACCTCTTTTCTTGCAAAATGACCATTTTAAGCTTTGCTTTGCAAACTAAGCACCTCATGTCGCACCTCCTTCACATCCCATAGCAGTTACATGCAGGTCTAAAACATTCATGGTTGCTAAAATGGCCACATCACTTTCCCTTGGTCCCTAAGTCTTGCCGAATTTAAAAACACCACAAACCAACTTCCACCTTGCAATCCTACCACCTCTAGACCTCAAGACTCATCATGTAGCTTCTACACATCAAAATCTAGCTCTCACACATGTCCTAACCTGGTCTCTAAGCACCCTTAGTCACCAAGTTCCAAAATAGGTATAAATAGGGGTGTTATGCCTTCATTTTTACTCATCCCCCACTACATCCTCTATAACCCATTATAACAGAAATACTTTTCTCTAAGAAGATCCTAAGAGGTCCTAAGAATTCTCAAGATCATAAGTGAAGCAAAATAAACCAAGAAAAGAAGCCCCAGATTCGTTATTCTAGGCGTACGAAGCTAAAAGTCCCGATTTTGACCCTTTTCCAAGCTATAAGCTCAAACCCAGGTTCTATCATCTTCATACCTGATCCTACATTCTTATAATGTTCATATGATCCTAAATATACTATTTTTAATCTTTTATAACTCAATTCATACTCATTTTCCATGTTGATCCAAAACCGTTTACACCCGGAAACATCATTTTTGTTTTTACTTAAAACTAAATGTTATATATGAGTTTTAAAATATTGTATAATATATCCTAAAATGATTAATAATGTTATATACAAACTTTATCATGTCTTGAAGGATTTTGAACTTAAAACCTTCGCTGTTTGCGTTATGAAACCCTAATATGTATCGTTTGCTCCTAGCTTTAACGAATCGTTAATCTAAACTTTCGTTACATTAAATCTTCATATTTTAGCTTATATTAATAAGCTATAACCTGCAAATATCATTTAGAAACTTAAAATAAGCTTGCATGGCATTTTGGACTTGTTTTGCAAAAGTATTCCATGCAAGGGGTAATATATACGTAACTTTCTAAAACATTATAACTAAAGGGGCTGAAAGGTCATTTTATCTATGTTATAACGATAGGGCGTCTTATGATGGCCACTTATACATAGTGAAGGTTTACTTTGTTATATCTTTTAAACTGAAGGACCACAACTCGGAAATGTGCAAACTACCAAGGTATATTTTGCAAACGTCTTCATTCTCAAGGATCTAAAATGTAACATTTCGAAAAAGTATAAAAATGTATTCAAAACATTACAAGACATAACTTTAATTAACGCTTGTCGTGCTTATCATTTTCAGATATTGATCAAAACGCTTAAAACCGCTTATGTTATAACCATTATATCATTCATCATCGATGTGCTTTTTTTCTAAAAAATCTGTCCCGTGAGGATTCCTTACCTACCACAATACTAGGGGCTTCATATTAAGGGTATTTCATCTTGGTATTAATTTAAAACTCGGGGGGGGTTGTTGGGTTTACTATTTAATAGTGCCCTTGCTCATTATAAAAATGTATTCAAAACCTTACAAAACATAACTTTAATTAACGCTTGACGTGCTTAACATTTCCAGATATTGATCAAAATGCTTAAAACCGATTATATCGTATCACAATACTAGGGAGCTTCATATTAAGGGGTTTCATCTTGGTATTACGTTCTGACTGAGTTGTTGGGTTTACGATTTAAAGTGCCCTAGCTCCTCAAACGTTTACTGAATGACTTCTGAATTATGATGGCCCGAACGGTGATACAATAATTCCAAACTTTCCAATCAAACTCATAACAATATTAAACTCTTAGAACCAAAGTTCTAGAATACAATCTTCCTAAGACTTGACATATTTACTCAGGTTGCTTGACGTAGCTGTTTACTATCATTTTGCTATATCAACCATCCCCGTTAAGATTGTGATAAGGTCGTCAGCTTTCATTTTGGAATATTTATTACATCTACCTATCAGGTGAGATTCATAGCCTCACTTTTTTTACATGCTTTATAAACTCGCGAGGGGGATACATGCTCAATTGTTTTTAATATACACAAGTACTTAAAACCGATATTATGAAGTTCATAACCTCGCCTTTACTTATTTACATGTTTTATAAACCCGCGAGGGGGATACATGCTTGTTACAAACTCTTTTATATACTCGTTTATCTTATAACAATGTGATTACTTTTCAAAGACTTAATGAGTTCATAACCTCACATACTTTATAATCCCGTGATACCTACTATAAACCATGAATGCAAGTGTTTTCTAAACTATATGCTATCCTGATATATTATTGCCTAAGTACATGAAAATGTCTCTTTGGGTAGTATCTCCCAATATCTCTTTAATATCTCTTTGGGTAGTATCTCCTAATATCTCTTTAATATCTCTTTGGGTAGTATCTCCCAATATCTCTTTAATATCTCTTTGGGTAGTATCTCCCAATATCTCTTTAATATCTCTTTGGGTAGTATCTCCCAATATCTCTTTAATATCTCTTTGGGTAATATTACATTTCAAACCTATGAATTTCACTCAACCATTGTGTTGACTTTTTAGCATGTTTATCTCAGGTAATTGAGCAACTTATCACATTGTATGTAATTAGATTTTGGGACCTGCCTTTGTAAAACTCTGATTTTAAATGAATGATAACGTATCTTTTGAACAACGTCTCTTTTGAGTCGTTTTCTATGATTATGACTGTTGTACTATGAAGTAATACCCCAGATTAGCTTCCGCTGCTATATGTAAAAATGGGGGTGTTATAGATTGGTATCAGCGCCATGGTTATAGAGAACAAGGTCAAAACCTTAACTATAACCACATTTCTTTTTCTAGCCATCAAAGTCCTCCGTGCCACTGCATTCCAGAACAGTATGTAAAGATACATAACTATTATACTATATTATACCATAAATAACTTATGTTATTTACAACTGGGTTGTTAACAGAACGATGTCTTCTCCCAACCACTCTACTTCCGATATTGAGGATGCTTTTTCCTCTATGAATATTCTTAACTATACTTCGGTCTCATCAGATTATTTCCCAGCTTCATCAGGAAGCATTTCTTTTAACTCTTCAGAAAACTCTAATATAATCCCATCAGTGATCTCACCTTTCTACAATAATCCTTGTTTAAAGGACGTACAAGCATTTTATGCTAAGGAATCACCTATTTCACCACCAGATCCTATTACTCCACCAGCTATTTTAACTCCATCTCTGGTATTACCACCATCACTACTATTTGATCCTCGATATTTCTTTGTTCCTGAAGAATTATTACCACCTAAGAAGCAAATCCATCCCCTATCTTCTTCCTCAACTACGTTATCTAATTCATCTCGGAATCAAACCTGTGATTTGGTATCATCATCTTTCTCAGTTTATACTCTTACCCGACCTCAGATATTTGAAATAGGAAAAAGTTCAGTTAAGATGCATCTGAAACATCATGAGGAACAGATCGAAGATATTTTGAATTACTTAGATAAACTCTCTTTTCACCGCATTGATAAAATGGAAGAAAGACGTATTAATGATAGAATGATCATACAAAGAGAAAGTAATGTATTAAAGGCCGAACTTAAGAGAATCTGTACTCAGATTATCAAACTTCAAAAGAAGCAATTAGGGCAAAGAGATAAGATTGCTTTTGCTCACTACAGAATTTCCAATCTTAAACAAATCATTGAGGAGATCCAAGCTCGTCACCAAACAAATCAGGAAAATCTTTAGAATGCCATCTACAAGCTCAAAATCAGCAACTTATTAGACTAGTTAAAGCCATATCCTAGCCATGGGATGTGTGGTATAAATAAAAACACTTGTCAAATCTTGGCTATGTACAGTAAAAAGGCAAGTTGTTCTTAATACAAAGGGAATCATGTTACCTTGTTGTTTTATAAATACCAACTTATCTCTCTTTCATTATCATCTCCGTCATCATCATATGCATCATTATCTCCGTCTCCATCATTATGATTCATACCATAACCTCTAGATGCTTATAAGTACTTAAAATTCAAAAATAAGCATTACTCTTTAAGCATTTTAAGCATCACATTTTCTTTTAAGTATTACCTTTCAAAACTTGTGATATCATTCTTACTACGTGTTGTCTTATGTTGATAGAATGCCTCCCAAAAGGACGTCAACATCCGAAACACCAGCCATAACTTTAGCTGCCATCCAGCAACTAATTACTGATGGCATTTCCTCAGCTTTGAAAGCACAAGCTGCAACAATGGCAAGTGCTAGTAATCCCAACAGGAAACACCGTACCACTGGAACCCTGTAGCAAAAACAGCAACTATAAAGAGTCGTTAGCTGACAACCTTTTCTACTTCAATGGTACGGAAGGAGCAGTTGGCCTCATTCGCTGGTTTGAGCGGACTGAATCGGTATTTTCTCGTAGCAACTGTGCCGAGGAAAACAAAGTGACATTTGCTACCGGTACTTTAACCGATGATGCCCTATCCTGGTGGAATTCATACGCTCAACCTATTGGAATAGATCAAGCCAATCAAATCACCTGGACCAAATTGAAAAGGCTCTTAACCAATAAGTATTGCCCTTGAACTGAAGTCAAGAAAATGGAAGACGAATTTTACAACTTGGCCGTGAAAGGAAATGATCTTAAGACTTAACATTGGAGATCCGTGAATTTAATGTCTTATGCCCAAACATGGTACCAAACACCGAGAAACTCATGGAAGTCTTCATCAGTGGATTACCCAAAAGTATTGAAGGAAATGTTACTGCCTCGAAGCCTCAAACTTTGGAGGAAGCCACCAACATAGCCCAGAGGTTAATGGATCAGATAATAAGGCATGATTCTGTGCAAGAAACTAATAATCGCAAACGAAAGCTTGAGGATAAGGGAAACATCATCAACAACAACAACTATCAGGATAACTATAACAACAACAACCGTAACAATGATTACCACCCACAGCAGAATAGAAGGCAAGAAACATTCAGGAATAATGCTGCCACCAATGGGTATACTGGAAATCGTCCCTTGTGTGAAAGGTGCACCCTGCATCACATAGGACCATGCACTGTCAAGTGTCAGACTTGTAACAGGATAGGTCATCTGACTAGGAACTGCAGAAACAAAAGATCAACCACTGGAAACAACCTGCAACCAATCTCCGTAACTTGTAATGCATGTGGAGAGAAAGGACATTATAGAAATCGGTGCTCAAAAGCAAACAACAGGGCCACAGGAGGGCGTATTTAGAGATAAGTTTACTTTTGTTCACTCTAGAAGCAACTCTCGAAGATATTCAAGTTCATCACCAGAATCTTCTGAAACATACTTCATATGTTTGAAAACCCTAAACATCAGACTACAATCCTTGTCATTTGTTGCTTTTATCTAGAATCCTACCACGAGACACGTAGTATAAGTGTCAACTCTTTTAAAAAAAAAATTTTTCTATGTAAAGTTTATCCCAGAAATAATAAAGAAATAATGTCAGTTACATCTTGTTATCCTAGTGATATCAAAACTCGACATCATTTGTCAATTCCATTTCAACATTGAATACTCCTCATACCTTTGAACATAATTAATCGACTATATGGGCGTCATTACAATGTAAATATCTCAATATTTTTTCTTACCTTTTATGATCTATATCATTTTCTACACATTACCGGTTTATGATATCATATTTAATGCTTATGAAAGACGATATTCTGATCATCTATTGAAATGAAATTAGGACGCTTCTTCAATTGAATAAGGAAATTATAAAACTCCGAACTATGACTTTTAAAAATCACAGTTTACAAGGATTTAGACGCTTCACTTGTAAGTGACAAATAATAACAACGTAGGCTTAAGTATATAGCATACGTACAAACAAGTTTCTTTTTGTACAAATAATTCCTTTTCTCACATTAATCTTATCATTATAACCATTCAATCATCTGTTCATTTCCAAATATGTATCCCACATGATTAGCAACTCTCTTACAAATTCAATAATCATTCCTTGACATCTCTCCGGCATTTTGACTAAATCTCGGGACGAGATTTCTTTAAAGGGTGGAGACTATAACAACCCAGAATTTATATAATCAAATGCAAAATCAAACCTTTATTTCTAAATAAAAATAAATTGATACAACAATTGTACCGGGGGGGGAAGAGGGGAAAGATTGTTTTTTTAAATTACATATAGAAAAAATGTTAATTATTTTTTTAGTAGCAATGGCAATAGCTACAAATAAGAAAAAAAAAGTAATTATATAATCACATTGCTTTACATGACAAAAATAAATTATTAAAACATTTTAAGAAGCACAAACCCAAAAACCAATATGCAATGTAACTTGCATAAAAACAAAAGTAGACCACTCTTCAAAAAAACGACAACTGCAGAACCTAACCTATGCCATCTATAAAAATTATTTTAATGTCAAAAGCAAACATCATAACAAATGCAAGTCGCTCATCTTAATAATCCATTAATTAAAAAAGTACATAACCTATAAATTGTACCATTTGCAACATTATTAATCAAGACGGGCTCTAAACAAAAAATAAACAACGTTATCGTATACCTTCTACACCCTATAATTCTCAAGAAACAAAATTGTAAACATCTAAAATGAATTTCAAGCTAACTAAATCACTTTATGTACAAATTAATATAACATCTCATTTGACATAATAAACTCCCCATCAAGTCAATGTACATAAAAGTAACTTTAAAAGCACTAACTGTACAATTACATTAAAGCTATGACATCCAATAAAGTAGCCGTTTTTTTAACACTCATTTTTCTTCATAGTAAATCTTATGATGTCACTATCTCGTTGCACAGTACAAGTTACATGAGCAAAGTCATCATACACTTCATTACAACAATTTCTGGAGTACACCATATATACAATATTAATCCTTCAATTTGGCCAAATAGTATTTTTACCAACATCTAACTGAGTAACCCTGACTAACCCGATAAAACCGCTATACCCCGAAGATCAAAAAACATACTCTAAACCATGACCAGCCTGTTTCTACTAAACATGCTATGGGGTGGTCTATCAGCAAACTTGAATAAGCAGACCAACTAAACCGCCATTAACCTAGCCATCTAGACTAAGGATAAAGTTGGTATAATACTAGTACCGCTTTACAGACTTGTAGAGGGTTGACGATGGGTGTATAGTAGTCAAAGTGGATGCAAGTGCGGGCGACTAACTTCCTTCACATTATCATATAGATCGATAGTGCAACGGTTAATAATGGTTACACCAAGTAAATTCTATAGGCTATGGACGGTGCGAAGAATATGTTAGAATGATACGGCTCACGACACGGTTCATTTCAAGAGACCTTTCAATATCTTAACATTCCAAAATGCTAAGCGCGGTTGGCGTGAGATGGTAGCCCAGGATTTAAGTGATTAAACCGAGTCAATAAGTGATTCATAGCCCATCCCAAAAATGGATCCAATATATTTGCCGCGAAAGGTCACAGCAAGAACCAAACTTATTGATCGCGTAGTAGTTTAAACTCTCTTAATAACATAGCTCCTAGCAGAACATTTGTAAGTCTTTATCACTTTAATATCACTCTCACTCAACTGCAGAGCTAGGGCACGCGACTGCCTAACATAACACGTCAATAGCTTAAAAACCCTAGAAGGGTGGGGTCCCGGGTCCTATAGCCATACGCCCTAATGAACCCGCGACCCTATTTTTTGGCTTAATATTCATACCCATTTATACATAAAACAAAGCAAGTATAGACACAGAGCATTTCAAAGCATGCACCCATCATCACTTCCCAACAGCTTAACAAATGATCTTAAATTCATTTTCTTGCCAAAATCACAGCCTGAGCGTTCCCGCTCTTTTTACACCATAATTAGTGACTAAATCATAAGTCCGGCGGCCATTCCACGAGGAACACAAGTCGCAAATACACTGCTATATCATACATTCCTTAACTATTGATTAACTCATAAAAACCTCTCATAGAGCCTAATCGCTCAACACTCAGTACCTACCTCTCCAACATCACGCCCACCACGCTGTCTTAAACATACAACTATCTTAATTCCCTAAAAAGAGCATCCGCCAACGCTTAGATGGCCTCCATAGTCGCCAGCAACAAGTATTAAAAAAAAAGGGTTTCAAGCGGCCTACAAACATTACCTATCATCCCGCCACTTCCTCCACTATAACCTCATCATAGCACAATCCTTTGCTCAAATAAGTTCCTAAGAGTTCGAAAAGTATCAAGAACAGAAGTGAACTAAAGAAATCAAGAAAAGAAGCTCAGATTCGTTATTCTAAGGTACTTACAAAGCTTAAAAGTTCCCGATTTCGACCCGTTTGTCCAATCTATAAGTCTCATAACCAGGTATTCTAAGTGAAATCAATTCATTAGCTCTTAGCTCCAACAACACTCATAGTGAATTTATTCATATGATCCTAAACTAGTAACTCTTGTAAAAGTTTAGATAACTCAATCATCGCTCTATATTCCATTTGAGATCCTAAACTGTACACCCGAAACCCTAATTTGCATGGTTTAATTCTTAAATCATGAGCTCATGATTCAAATGCACTGTTAAATAATCTATCCTGAAACAATGCTATAATCATAACAATGTTACTTTGTAAATATAAACCCTTTATACAGAGTATTGAAGGAATTTGAAATTAAAACCTAAACGCGTTATATCCATATAGAAACCCAACATATCGACCCGTTTGATTTCCATTCTTAACGAATCGTTGTTTTTAAAACTTTCGTTACGTTAAACCTTCATATTTTTACCTATATATTATAAACTATAACCTCTAGTGAACCAATATTTATTTCACGATATCATGCGCTAAATAAGCTTTGCAATGGCATTTTGGACTGTTTTGGCAAAAGTAACCATGCAAAGGGGTATTAAATATCGTTAACTCTCTCTGAAACTTATTACTAAAAGGACTGAAAAATGTCATATTTATCAAGTTATCACCGTATAAGTAAGAGCGAAAAAAATCTCAATATGCGGAGTTCTCCATATTAAATCAATTTCAAATTACAAGGTTTACTTGGTACTCAAAAACTTGAGTTCGGTGATCATGTTAGAGACTACATAATCAACGAAAGAAAGGGGGGGGGGTTTTTCACGAATATGGAACAGGGCGGATGATATCAGATAACTAAAAGTTCATAAAGGACCCCGGTAGTACTGATTGACAAAACGGGATCTCTGTCAAGGCGAAAAATCAGGTCATAGAAGCGGTGTAAAGACCCCAAGAATAAATTAGGAGACCATGGAATCGGCCGCAACCTTTTCACATGCGGGAATATAAAAAGAAAAAAGAAAAAGCCCAATGCACGTGACTGCTAAAAAACAAAAAAAAAAAAACAAAAAAAAAATAAAAAGAAAATGCTGAAGGGGGAAAGACAAGGGGGGGGGGGGGGTGGGGATAGGGGAGGGGGAGGAGTGGGGAAGGAAGGAGGGGGGGGTCTTGGGGAGTGTGAAAGGAGGAGTTTAGTAGTAAGGGAGGGGTGAATGCCCCGTTTCTTTTTTTTCGTTGTGGTTCGGTAGGTGCGTTTGGTGTTTAGTTTCGCCCCCCCCGTTTTTTTTTGTTTTACCCTCCCCCCCCGCCACCACCCCCCGCCCCCCCCCTTGATTCCTCAGACCCCCTTCGTTTTTTGACTAAATTTTTTTTATTTTGTTAACCAAAACATCTGAAAATCGTAAACTAAAAAACACCCCCCCCTCCCACCCCCGAATTACAACCCGACCTCCAGAAACACACCCCTCTCAAAATCCGTACCCCCTCTCACGACACTCTGCCTCAGCTACTAGCATGCGGCGGATTCCAGTATAATTCTTCACAGTGCGTTCCGTTAACTCTCGAATAGCCCCGGACCACCCCCAGCCTTCAAACCCCCCACCATCTACTATCGAATTCTACAAAACCTCCCCACTCTATCACCGCCAACTCCAACCCCCCACCTGCCACACCCTCCTTCCACCCCCAACCTCCTCCTCCCCTCCTCTCTCGCACACTCTGTCCCGTCTCCTAGAACCCCCCTAACCAAATCCCATAAACCCACCCTAATCATCCCTCCCCAACAACCGACATATATACGCCGTGACCCCCACGTAACGCCTCCCCAAACAGCCTCACTCACAATAACCCAGCGACGCAACCGTGGGAGACCGCGACCGTGTCAATACAGTGCGCGCCCCCGACGCTGGCCCGTCCTCAGCACCATACCCTGCCAGTGTGTGCTCGCAAACTGTTTTTAAAGGCTTCCAACAGCTTCCTGATACAGTGGCACAGCAGCAAGATAACGTCACCCTGAAACAGGGCTAATAATGCGAGAAACCTGACTATTGGAACGGATCTAAAAACAGATTTATCCCACCCCTCAGGAACCCACGCGACACACCCTCACAGTCAAACCGAGTACAATTAAATGAAACATATCTAACATCCGTTACAAAAGAGTTTCAACGGATGGCATAGCTATACCGCTCGTGTCTCCGGTGGTGAGCTGAAACGCATATCGGTAATGCGCATACCTCTCTGTAAACTATAGGTCCAGTAGATAAAATACTACTTATTTATTATTTTTTTTTTGTATTTATTATTTTTTGTGGGGGGGGGGGGGGGGGAGGGGGGGGGGGGGAGGGGGTTGGTTATTATTTACCTGTTTAAAGCAACCAAACTATTACCATTTTTAACGAGTCATCGCAAAATTTTAAAGTTTGGTTTTTTTTGGTATTATATCAAAATGATAAAAAATGAAGTACTGTAGTATCTTGTTAAATCAATTAATGTCTAATAGCCTCTCACATAAGCGGTCAATATCTTCAAGGGAAGTAAACTAAGAAATAACTATTGCCAAATTGTTATTAACTAGTTCCAGGATTCATATCAGCGAGGCTCTGAACTCACTAAGTCTTTGAAAAGTAATAACATTGTTATAAGATAAACGAGTATGTAAAAGAGTTTGTAAACAAGCATGTATCCCCCTCGCGGGTTTATAAAACATTTGAAATATTGAAATGCGAGGCTATGAACTCACCTTAACAGTATAGGGAAATTTGATTGATAGCAAAGGTATATGGAATGAAAGTAACGGCTTCGTCACACGCAACCTGGGGTAATATGTCAAGTCTTAGTTTGATTGAATATGTTTTACATTATAATGAATATCATCTTTGATTGAATTGTTATGGAGTATTGTATCACCGTTCGGGCCATCATAATTCAGAGGTCATTCAGTAAACATTTGAGGAGCTAGGGCACTTTAAATCGTAAACCCAACAACTCAGTCAGAACGTAATACCAAGATGAAACCTCTTAATATGAAGCTCCCTAGTATTGTGATACGATATAATTGGTTTTAAGCGTTTTGATCAATATCTGGAAATGATAAGCACGACAAGCGTTAATTAAAGTTATGTCTTGTAATGTTTTGAACATGTTTTTATACTTTTTCAAAATGTTACATTTTAGACCCTTGAGAATGAAAAATGGCAAAATATACCCTTGGAGTTTGCACTTTTACGAGTTTGGTCCTTCAAGTTTAAAAGATGTACAAAGTAAACCTTGCACTTTGGAAAGTGACATAATAGACCCCTATAGTTATAACTTTGATAAAATGACATTTTCAGTCCTTTTAGTTATAAGTTTCAGAAAGTTACGATATATACCCCTTGCATGGAATACTTTTGCAAAACAAGTCTAAAATGCCATGCAAGCTTATTTTAAGTTTCTAAATGATATTTGCAGGTTATAGCTTATTAATATAAGCTAAAATATGAAGATTTAACATAACGAAAGTTCAGATTAACGATTCGTTAAGCTAGAAATCAAAACGGGTCGAATTAGGGTTTTATAATGAAAACGCGTAGGTTTTTAATTCAAATTCCTTCAAGACTTGATAAAGTGGTTATAATAACATTAGTTAAGCATGTTAGGATAGATTATAACAACATTTTATCATATTAGCTCATAGATTCAAGAAAAACATGAAATTAGGGTTTCGGGTGTACGGTTTTGGATCAAAATAGAAAATGAGCATGAATTGAGTTATAAAACTTTAACAAGAGTTTATTTAGGATCATATGAACATTATAAGAGTGTATGAGCAGAAGTGGAACATCCAGAACCTAGGTTTGAGCTTATAGCTTGGAAACGGGTCGAAATCAGGATTTTTAGCTTCGTAAGCTGCTATGGGATGTGTTATACTTGCTTGTAAGCTGTTATGGGAAGTAAGGAGGTGAGTCATGAGGTGCTTGTTTGCAAAGAAAAGCTTAAAATGGGTCATTTAGCAAGAAACGAGGTCGCGGGTAAACTATGGCTCGAAATGAGTTTTTGAGCTTGGATTTCGAGTACATTGATGATATAATGATAGATTAATGATCACAAGACTTGTATTAAGGGTTTACAACAGTATTTGGTTTGTGGTTCGGGTTTAAAATGGGCGAAAATGAGTTAATAAGTCGCGGGTTCCAATTAGGGCACGAAATGGTTTCTTTAGGGTTTTCAAGCTTCCAATTCATGTATATTGCTAATATGATGATAGATATATGTTTACAAGACTCCTATTAAGAGTTATTAGCAAGAATTCATAGGTGGTTTGGATTTAGAATAGGTGAAAATGAGTAAACAGGTCGAATGTTCCATTTAGGGCACGTTTAGGGTTTCTTGGTTTTAATTCGTGTATAATGGTAATGAAATGATGAAATGATGATTGAATATGATTGATAATGTTGTAATATAAGTTATTACAACTTATTTGAGTGTTGGTTGAGGTTTAGAATGGATAAAAATCAATAAACGGGTCATGGTTTAGAAACTAGCTCGGGTTAGGGTTTCTAGGTTTCATTTCATGAAATCTTATGAAATGAGGATGATTATGGAATGTAAATGAAGTATATAACTTGCTTGTAACTTGTACTTGATAGATTGTACAAGATTGTTTAGGAAAACAGAGGTGAAACGGCTATTTTGGATGTCGTGCATTAATGACTTGTACATTATGCTTTAAAGGACTTGTACCTTATTTTGGAGGGAAGATGTATTCAAATGAGATGTTATATTACTTGTACATGAGCTTTAGTAGCTTGTGCATTCACTTTAGATATTAACCTTTCATGGAATTAGGGTTTAGAGGTATATGATAACGGTTTAAAGCCCGTTTTGATATAATGTTGCGAATGGTACATTATATGAGTAATGTACTTTGTAATAATGATATGATGATATTGACTTGACATGTTATAATGTTTGCTTGATATATATGTAGGTTAGATGGCCATAGATAGTTTGCGTGAGCTTGTCTACTTTAGATATGCAAGTTACGTTGAATATTGAGATATTGGCAATGTAAGTAATGTAATAAAGCGAAAAATTTTCCCGTACAATTGTGGTCATAATAAAATAGGTTGATTTTGAATTTGATGAAAATTCTGGGTTGTTATATGTTACTTAATCATTTGTATTTAAGAATTGCAGTAATTATGAAGTACTTGGTGAATCTTAGCAAAAGGCGCGCATTCTGGAGCTTAAATAAAGATATTTTGAAAATTACTATTCTGAAGACCAATATGCCGTATCCATCAAGGAAGATACGAAGTATCTGTGCCTGCACTCACCAAAGACCACAAAGGAATGAAGCTCAATACGCCGTATCCAGAGAGACTCAATACGTCGTATTCAAAATATAGTATGCGAATATTCTGGAAGATATCAAACGTGGTCCCTACTCCAAGAAACCCCAATACGCCGTATCTAGTCCATTGGATACGCTATATCGAACCGACTTCTAGACCCTATAAACACAAAACTTACAAACAAGTTTTAAGGGTGCTAAATCATATTCTCGATACCTAAACCATAAAAGTCGATTTTCAGAGGAGAAAAAGAGAAGAAGAGGTCGAGCAACGCTATCAATTCCATAGGAAAAAACGTGTAATTCCATATATTTTAGTAATCGTTCAGTTTTTTAGTATCATTCGTTAACTCGGTTAGTTTACCTTGGCTAAATAATTGCT
>BQNB010133665.1:0-16478 GCA_026074375.1 Tanacetum coccineum
CACGGACAATATTAGATTACAATCCAAGCCCGTTGAACCCGACTAACCTATTATAATACAAGACCTAGATTGACTTTCTAAGACCGATAGCATTCTTGTTTGACTTAATATAATTAAGGCTAACAATCATCATTTTCATCATCATCATTCACGGCTACTTTATCATCATCCTCCTCTTCACTGGACTTCCAAGAGATTTGCTCGTCATCAGATCCATATGTTGGTACATCGGGAACCCCTGGTTTAACACCAGTTCCTTCATCTGCACCTGAACCGCTGGCATGAGAGCTGTGTTGTTGTGTCTTGCTTCTTTCGAGAGCAATCTTCATCTGTTCAGCTTCAGACAGGGCTATCTCAGATAGAGTCTCCAATCCTTGAGCAGGTTGCTTCTTCTTTCCTGATTTAGTCACCTTAGCAGCAGATTTGATTCTTTTACCAGAAGAAGCTTTAGGTGCTTGTACAGTCTTCTCCTTGGTAGTTCGACGTACATACTTCGGTTTTGGAATCGCCTTTCCAGTAGCAAAAGCATAGTAAGTCTTGTACGCTTCAGATTCTTTCATTGCTTGAGTGGTTAAGTTATCAGGAAGAATGGCACCATATTTTTGGACAACTTCATGCTGAGGGATGAATCTCATGGTAGTGAGAATAGGATCATCATTAGCCATGTGCCAGTCCACTTTGTTTCTTCTTGGAATGGATTGATCTTGTGACATGAAGTGATTGATGATGACTTTGGTGAATCTTGGGTAGAACATGTATTTGTTCTTCCGTGATTCCTTGTTCTCGATTTGAAAAACTAGGTCTTCCCATAAGAGGTAGGCATAGTCAACTTTTTGCTGGTGATATAAACCCTAAAGGATTTGAGCGCTAGAGAGACGAAGTGAATTGATTCTAGTTACTTTACTGCTGAGACATTTATTTATGATAGTTCTGAATGTTCTCCAAGGTTGAGGTAGAATATCAACTTTGACATCTGACAGTAATTTGATGTTTCTAGGGTAGCCAAGTTCTCTCATGAAAGTAAGTATTTCATCTTCAAATGGAGGATCTACAAACTGCTGTCCAGGAAGTTTTAGACAAATCTGAAGCATATTTCTGAAAGTATCTAGATCAAAAGAATATCTCTTTGTGTTCAGCTTAAATCTGATGGAATGCTTGTGGTAAGAGGCAGAAGTCCAGAATTCATGAATGTAGATAGCAGGGACACTTGCAGTGATCAAGAAGGCTGGATAAAAAGGTGTGAGAGAAAGAACATTCAAAGCAACTTGAAAGGTGGGTTCGTTAGGCTTGAATGTGGTGCTTAATCTGTAGTTGCAACTTCCAATCTGTAGACGTTGTTCCCATAGAACGAGAGCATCATCCAAGGCTTGTTGTTGTTCTTTTGTAATACTCATGATTCTGCTAAGAAAGAGTTGATACAGTTTATATAGACACTATATATAGAGACCCTGAATTGGCACTTAATGCATATAACACATTTTGAGACATAACCTTGAAAAGAGTGAACTTATATTGGCTTAGTGGGATTAATCCAATTTTAACTTGATTAGATTTCAAAGATAATCAATTTTAAATTTGCTACCTAACATAAGTTTTAGTTCACCTTTTGGTTAGAATCTAAGTGTTTATGATAATTAGCCTTTTCGTTTCTATTAAGCATGAATGAATCTGGTTGATTAGGTGAAAACTGTGAATTAGTTCACAATTGCAAATTCGGACATAGGAGATTGCGAATTCAGATACTAAAGAATATTGCGAATTTGGACCCTAAACCAAACTGTAAATTCAGACCCTAAACCAAACTGCTAATTTGGACCCTTAACCAAACTGCGAATTTGGATTCTAAAGGTTCTACGAATTTGGGTTCTTAACCAAACTGCGAATTCGGATTCTAAAGGTATCGCGAATTCGGGCCCTAATGCAAACTGCAAATTCAGATACTGAAAGCAGACTGCAAATTCGAGTATAACTAACACCTGCTAATTCATACACTAAAGGCATACTGCGAATTTGGATGGAACATGGAACTGCGAATTCGTGGACTACTAGGACTGTGAATTAGGTTATATCTAAAAATTTTGAATATTAGGGTTTTCGAAACCAAGACTTTGTAAAAACTAAATTGCTTCGAGACGAGTGATCATTAGGGTGTAAGGAACATTGTTTATGTTATACCTTAAGCATGAAATGGTCTAGAGATCGAGAAGGGGGAGGTGACGATCGTGAAAGGGTTTTAGGAAAGAAAAAGATAAAGTGTGGTTTTTGTGTGTGTGTTAAAACGGGGAGGGGTGGGAGTGTTATAAAACAATTTTAGTTTTTTGACACTTTCACCCCCCTAAGCTTTGAGATCTTATTCATTTATCAATTATAAGGATATTTAGGCATATATAAGATAATACATTGGCACATTTAGTCCCTATGGTTTTAACTATAATACCTAATACCTTAAATAAGCACATATTCTCTCAAAAGGCATAAACAAATAACATTTAAGGCACTCATAAGCTAAACTTAATTAACTTTCCTTAAAAAATGATATTCCATTATTGTTTAAAAACCTTTATTCCTTTTATCAAACGACTTTCTGAAAAAGATAATTTGACATTTTCTCCCCCTCAAACAATGACCCGTTTTCTATTTAAAGAGTTGTAGTCATTGTTTGAGTGGTCGAATTGTCTTTGAAAATCTTTTTGTGATTACTGAAAACACTGATTCATTGTGAAGATAACTTTTTACCAATAAAAATAAGATTTCTCTTATTTTGACAAATAAATGCATTGACACGTACACTTATTGTATATAGGAAGCACGGGTTGTGTTGCAAAGTAAACACAAGCCTTTGCATGGTCATAAAGTAGACCATGCCCGAGAATAAATTCCCGTTGAGAGGTCAAGTTTTCTTTTTGAAATACTTGCCTTTAAGATGATGACCGGGTTGCTATCTGAAATAATAGCAAGCCATTTGGCATGTTTTGAAAACATTTGGAACTTCTGCTCGAACTTCATTTACAGCCTCGTATCATTATTGAATGACATTTCTAAGACCGTAAATGTTATCGATTTTCAGAAGACATGCCAATATTACCTCTTTTTATATTTTCTCATTTTTTAATTTTTTCTTTGGTTTTATGAATTTTATATTTTTGTATTTTGTTTTTATAAAAATTTATGAAAAATGAAAAATATTTTTGGTTTTTATGGTGTTAATATATATACATATGATACAGGATATTTGAATAGGTACCACTACTATTCATCAACTTCATGTGCCAATTATTTTAGAGTATCTGGCATAAAACTCCGCATTCCCAGCTTGTTGATAAAAATTCTATTCTTTCTCTGCCAAGAGCTTTAGTGAAGATGTCCGCCAGTTGATACTCCTTATTGACAAAGTAAAGTTCGATCACCCCATTCTCAACATGCTCCTTGATAAAGTGAAATCTGATGTCTATATGCTTTGATCTGGAATGTTGAACGTTGTTGCAGCATAAGGCAATAGCTCTTTTGTTATCACAGTACATTGGAATTTTATTGAATCCAAAGCCATAGTAGGTAAGCTGTGATCTCATCCAAAGGACTTGAGCACAACAGCCTGACAAAGCAATATATTCAGCTTCCATACTGGATATCGTAGCACTTTTCTGCCTTTTTGATGACCAGCTTACAAGTCGATCTCCCAGACACTGCATACTACTAGATGTGCTACGACGTGTATCTTGACAACCAGCATGATCCGCATCTGCAAATGCTGTTAGTGCAATTGAAGAATCCTTCGGATACCATAGTCCCTGATTGACGATTTCTCTTAGATACCAAAAGATCCTTTTGACCGTATGTAAGTGCTTTTCGGTAGGCCGAGCCTGATACCGGGCATACATGCATATAGCAAATTATAGGTCAGGTCTATTGGCTGTAAGATAAAGGAGGGTGCCAATCATGCCATGATAGTGTGACGGATCAACAGCTTTTCCTTCTTTATCCTCATCCAGTTTGGATTTCGTCACCATGAGATTATCCACTGGGTCGCAAGAGTCAAAACCGTATTTCTTTAAAGATTCAAGGGCATATTTTGACTGATTAATAAAAATGCCTCCAGGACTTTGAGAAATCTATAGTCCTAAGAAAAATGATATTTTGCCCATCATTGACATCTTAAATTTTAAACACATGATTTTAGCAAATATGTCACAAAGTTCAGGTGTAGATGTAGCAAAGATAATATCATCGACATATATTTGTACCAGAAGTAATTCCTTTCCTTCCATACGGATGAATAGAGTAGGATCCACTGAGCCTTTGGAGAAGTCTTGGGATATTAGGAACGAAGACAACATGTCATACCACGCGCATGGAGCTTGTTTCAACCCATAAAGAGCTTTTTTTAGCTTGTACACGTGATTGAGGTTATCTGGATCCACAAACCCGTCTGGCTGGCTAACATAAACCTCTTCTCGTATATTACCATTTAGAAACGCAGTCTTCACATCCATTTGGTAGACGACCATGTTCATGTGAGCGACAAACACAAGAAAAATCCTTATAGCCTCTAATCTTGCAACCGAAGCAAAAGACCCTTCAAATTCAATTCCCTCTTCTTGACGGTAACCATGAGCCACTAATCGAGCTTTGTTCTTTAGAATACCTCCCAGTTTGTCTAGCTTCACTTTGTAGATCCACTTCAAAGTAATAACCATAACTTTATATGGTCAGGGTACGAGCTCCCATACTCCAAGGAGTTTGAACTCATTGAGCTCTTCTTGCATTGCTTCGATCCAGCAAGATTGAGTAAAAGCATCTTTATACGTCTTGGGTTCAACAGCAGTGAGGAAAGCATCGTAGTAACAGAAAAGAGCTTGCTCATGTAATTGCAGCCTTGTGGTATCTAGTCTATCGAGTTCACCGATTATATTTTCAAGTGGATGATCCTTAGTCCATTTGCTATTGTGTTCAGAAATTTGGTGAGGATTCACAATTGTATGACTAATATCCGTTGATGAAGATTGATCAGAATGAATTTCTGGAATTGGGATACCAAAGTACAAATCATTACCCATATGTGTAACTTCAATATCATGATAGTCTTCTTCAACATCGTTAAGAATGATAGGAGATTGAGTTTTGGGTGTTGTTTGAGAGTTACTAGGTGATGGTGCATCTTGGTCAACTGTTATTGAGGAAGGTGAATCGGTTGATGCAGCGGGTTCTGGAGCAACTATGTCAGTAGTTGGAGCAATTACTTCAGGGGCTGGGTGATCAACACTAGGTGGAGGAGTGAGTAATTCACCAAACAGCGGTTGAAACAAGAGATCCCAATCACTTCTTAAAGGTGGTACAAACGATGTTGAAGGAGGAGGGTTTGGCACGAGTCCTGAACTGATTGTTGCAGGAGTCATTTCATGAAGTGCGGGTCCTGAACTGCTATGTTCAGAAGCCATTGCAGTCAGCTCATCAAAATCTACATGAATTGTCTCAATGATTTGTCTCGTATGTCGGTTGTAAATTCAAAATGCTTTCTTTGTGGGTGCATAGCCAATGAAAATACCAATATCAGCTTTTGGTTGTAACTTACCCAAGTTCTCACTATCATTTGTCGGATAGCAGAGTGCACCAAATACATGGAAAAATGATAAGTCGGGAGGTTTGTCATGTAAAAGCTCATATGGTGTTTTGCCGTGACGAAGACGTACGATGGAACGATTTTGGGTGTAACATGCGGTAGCAACTGCTTCTGCCCATAAAAATAACAGAGCTTTTGCATAAATCAACATTGTGTGGGCAACTTCAATTAGCATACAATTCTGTCTTTCAACAACACCATTTTGCTGTGGAGAGCGAGCAACAGATGTTTCATAAGAGATGTCAACCTTCTCATAATATTCACGCAAAGTTTGATTAACAAATTCAGTTCCATTATCTATTCTGATGCGTCAGACAGGTACTTTAAGCCGCACTTGGATCATCTTGAGAAACTTGATTATGAAATCTGGAGCTTCATCTTTTGACCTTAAGCACTTAACCCATGTAAATCAAGAGTAATCATCAATAATGACGAGGATGTAATTCTTTCCATTAACACTTGCAACACGCATTGGTCCATAAAGATCCATGTGCAAAAGATAAAGTTTTTCTTGGTTGGTGTCTTCAGATTTAGGTTTGTGGGGTTTCTTCTTGCTTTTCCCCATTGCACAAGCAGAACACAGATGGTCCTTTTCAAATTTTAGCTTAGGTAGACCTCGAACAAGACCGTGTCTAGCTAAATGGTTGAATGCACCAAAGTTCAGATGAGACAGACGTTGGTGCCATAGCCAGGACTTAGTCTTTGAGGCTTTTGACAAAAGACATATAGGATAGGACGTCATCATATCTTCAAGAGACAAAGTATACAGATTGTTGCCTCGAGATCCAGTTAATAGATCAACACCTTCTAAATTTTGAATGAAGCAGGTGTGTTGACGAAAAGCAACTTCAAGGTTTGAATCACAAAATTTCCTAACGGAGAATAAGTTGTGTCCAAGTCCTTCCACATAGTAAACCCTTGAGATCGTAACATTCCCAATCTGATAATCACCATATCCCAATATCTTTGCCACGTGATTATTTCCGAATTTGACTGTACCCAAAAATTTATTGACCAAATTGATGAGCTGAGAGCAGTCTCCGATCATATGATTAAAGCAGCCGGAGTCCAAATACCAAAGAACAATTTGGACGACCTGCAGTCATCAAGAGAGGAAGATGGAACATCGGAAACTATAGATCCCCAAGATTGACTGGGTTCCTTTTTGTTAGCAGATACATATTTAAGAACCTTAGATTTACTAACGGGAACATTAGTTTTAGATTTCCTAGGTTTCCTTAAGTAAACTAATGTTACAACAGGCTTAGGTGTTTCATTTTCTAGAGCAGTTGGTTTCCTAAGGGGTACTTAAGTAGTTGTGGTAATCCTAGTTAAAGAGCACACATTTCCTACTATAGTGAAGGTCCGACCAGTAGGTCTCTAGATATATCCAATATTTATAAACACCTTTCCTGTTGGTTTCTAAACTTTTCTCTTTGAACTTTTCTTAACAGATTTAGATTTATTACGAGCATTTACATTATTGATAAAATCAAGAACATACAAATCATGATTATCAGAAAGCATGCAACCTTTACTCTTAACACATTTAAGTTCAGAATACGCATCAAGCTTGGAATGCTGCACATTAGCAGTTCCTTTAGGTGCAACAACACAGTTTTTATTTTTCAAACTAGATTTAACTTTCCTAGGGTGGGCTTCTACTTTATTCTTTTGAGTACTACTTGTGTTTGCTTAATCTTATCTTTCTTTGTATTGTCTGAAGGTTGTGATCTGCTAGCACTAGTAGACGGTTTTACTCTTGTAAAAGACAACATAGGTTTGTTAGAAACTAGGTTTGATGTAGAGGCTGTTTTTGTGATTGTGTTTCCTGGGGATGTGACGGGCCCAGTGAATCTAACTCTTTTATCCTTGTTCTTTGGGGTCACAGCCACTAATTTTTCTCCAGAATTGTTGATACTAGGGCATGTTTTACCAATATTTGTAAGCAACTCTTGAATTAGTTTAGTATACCTACAGGCAAAGTCTAAGGTATGATCTAGAGGATAATTTGCTTTAACATGATCAACTAGATCCCTAAGAACTGTAGCTTCTTTCTGAGTGTGCTTAATATAGGAAGAGTGAGATATCCTTTTATTCAACAATTTAGGGGTTATTGGTTTCATATCAATTTTAAGCATCTTTGGATCACTAGGGTGTTTTGTAACATTATTATCAACTAGAGATTTTCCTTTGAGTTTCCTTAAATCATCCTTGAGAGCTGTAATTACCAAAACTTATTCTTGAAGACTGGCATTTAAATCAGAAATTTCTACAGACTTTAGATTGACTTGATTAATTAAATCATCACATTATTCTTTTGATCGAATACGTGCTAGTTTAATCGAGTCATAAAGTTGCTTATAGGTCTGTTTCAAATGCTTATTCTCAGCAATAAGCATTGACACCCTATGATCCAATTCAATATTTATTGTTTCAATCTCTTCTAAGTCCTTTTTAATCTTATCCTCGTTCATTTTTCCACTTAGAGATTTAATTCTCTCTTTTAACTTCTTTATGACTATGTCTTTCTCTTGGGACTGAGCTTTCAATTCATTTAGTTCAAACAATTGATCAGAACTTGGAGCACTTTGATTGGAAATAAAATTATTCCTTTGAAAAATTTCCTGATTAAGTTGACTATCAACTTCTAAAGAGATGCAATGTTTTTCAAGAGTGGTAAAACTTTTAAACAATTTATTGTAAATCTCTTTTTCAATGAAATCCCTTTTGTTGAGAAGCTCAGTCTCAAGTTTGAGACACTTTTTATATTCATGCACATTCACAGAAGCAATATCCACAGAAGAATTCACAATAGTATTCACGATATCATTGCTAATAACTTGTTCCAAGAGTCGTTCATTTTCTTTCAAAACTTGATTCATTTTAACTTCAAATGTTTTTGACTCAAAATGATGTTGTTTCGCAGCCTGTTCCATTTGATGAAAGACATTTTGGACTTCAGAAAGTTCATCAACCAAATATTGATTGAATGTGTTAAATAAGTCCTTCAGAGCTTTTACAAATGGAATTATTTCATCTTTAAAACAAGCTTTTGTATGTTTGAACCCCCATGAGCCCTTAATGATAGCTGTGGTTGTGGTTCTTTCTTTGATAACCTCATCAAAACCAGCAAGATGGTGTTTAAGTTTCTTCAAACTTGTATTAACCATGTTGACTTTAGGAAGTTTATTTGGAACCTCAACTTTGGTGGGTCTACTAGAAAGAGTGGGTTCTGGAGAATTCATAGAATTCTGAGACCAAAAGGTTTGTTCAGCATATAATTCAGTTTGTGGAACAAATCGTGTTTCAAAATCTTGAGAAAGTTGATTAAGGACAGCATAATCGACTGGTGTAGTATTAACTTTCTTTTCTAACATCATAGGATCTTTTTGTTTTAAAAGCATTTTTGCACGACTCTCTTCAGCAAGCAGTAGAGTCTCTTCGGAGTCAGGAATCACAATAGCACTCATATTCTTAATGACATTACCATTATAAAGCTTTGGTTCCAACTGCTGAGCTTTCTTCAGATAGAAAGGATTTTGAAAACCTAGAGCTTGTTTAGTGGTGTGATCATAGAAAAATTGAGGTTTCGTCAACATGTGAATAATTTGTGCGGATTGATCTCTTTTAAAAACAATATTATCAAGCTGTTTGATATTCTTTTCTAACGCAATCTCTCTATCGATGTTCCTAGATTCTTCTTTCTTAAAATCATTTTTAAGAAGAGTAACTGTTTGCATTAAAGATTCCTTTTCTTTTAAATGTTCAAAAAGAGTTTGTTTAAGACGATCAATCTCTACAGACCATGCACTTGAATATGAAACGATATCATTACTCCGTAAATCAACATTTTGTCCTTCTTTCAAAACTTTAACTTATTCCTTATATCTTTCAAGCTCAGCAGTTAAAGTATCATTGACACATTTATTGTCCAGATTTATCTTGGTACAATTAACCACTTGGGTTTTTAGTTGTTCAATCACAGATAATATCAGTGCATCTTGTTGTGCAGAAGAGTTAGAATTCTGAACAACTACTTGTTGTGATTCAATCACATACTAAGAATAAGGAATGATATTGCTATCACTGGTTATTTCAGTCTCTGAGTGGTTCACAACATTCGACTGTTCAGAAGACGGCATCGCCTGCACAGCTTGATTTATCATATTGTTATACATATTATCAGGATTGTGTACCTCAATGAGAGCATCTGGACCATACTGAGATAAATTTTCCATGAGAGCAACTTTGGCAGTGTTGAGTTCATCACAATCAGAGTCATATGCATCCAAATCATCGGCTTGATAAGCTGCATTGTGAGTAATGACGGTCTGGGTGGCTTGACCTTCTGCAATTCCTGGATCTGCCAAAAAAGCTAGCTCTTTCACACGTAGAATTTGACCATTTGTTTGAGCTTGAACTAGCAACACTTTATCCTTAAACCATGAATCATCCCATTTCCTTTTCGGTTTAGTGCATTGTTTGGACATGTGTCCTTCCCCCTTACAGTTGTAGCAAATAATAGTCCTTTGTTTCCCAGAACTTATACTCGCTCCTGGAGTGTAGGTCCTTATAGTACCCGCAGCAAAACAAGTTTGTCTCCCCTGAATTGGTTGTAAGGTCACTCTCACATCGTTAATGGTAGCTTGTTGTCTAGGGTTTGATGAATTCCTCAACTGGTTATTGGTAGTAGGATAGTGGGAAGTGGTAACAGCAATCAAGAAAAACATCATGTGATTGATGGCATCAATGGGATCATCGCCTTTCTGGAACACTGGAACAATTAGACATGAGTCTAGTTGGGGAAATTCAGGTTGTTAGTTAACTGTGGGAGCATATTCCAATTGAGGGATGGATGATGGTAGAGAATAAATGTGGTGGTGAACTGTTGATTGATAATCATTATATGGATAAGTGATTGAAAGAGGTGTTGATGATTGATGATATAGATATTGTGTTAAGACTGATAGGTGAACATGCAGTGGAGACTGATATAGTGAAATTGTGGTTGAAATTGGAGAGTTTTGGAATGAGTTTCGGGATGAGTTGAATAAGGAGACTGGGTCATCAGATGGGTTTCAAACCAGAGCAAGCGGATCTGAATTTCGTTCATGCATTACACTAACACCATTTGCATGAAATTCATGTTCCCCAAGTAAAAATGAGTGATCAAGTTAGAGTTTTCTGTGCAAATCCAAACCATTTTGAAATCTTTACAAAATTTTCTCCATTAAGGAGGAAGAGTATTCAAAAACTTGGTGTTCACTTAAAATTGTTCCAGTTTCATATTGTAGATGTTCATGTCATTGAGTAGCAGTGAAAATCTCAAGTAGAAATCACGTAGTGTTTCCCCCTTCTTATAAGCAAACTTATCGAATTCATCATAAAGCTTACACTCTCTTTCCTGTTTCGTCAATGAAGTTCCTTGCATAAGAAGTTGAATTCTTTCCCAAAGTTCCTTGGCGACTTTATGATTGCTAACTAATGCATAGATCTCAGGTGGTATTCCTTGGAGAATGATATTTGTTGCATTGATATCACAATCAGCTTGAATTGCTTCCGTAGCAGATTACACAGAATATTTATTTGGTCTTGTCACTCTATTTTCCTCAGTTGAAGGCCAGATGAGTGGACCATTTTCAACGGATTCAAGGATCATTCGTCCATGTTGTCTATTCATCATGTATAGCTCCATTATGCTTTTCCAAGAATCATACATATCCTTTTCCAACATAGGTGGACGATTGTCAGCACCCGAAAGAATCGCTTTGTCAGCAAGAGTCGTCATTGAGAAATTTGTATGTTAAAAGATTACTTGTTTGATCGGACGGTGGTAGAAAGAAATTGTGTTTAGATAAGTTGTCGTTTAAGTGATTTAAGTCTTGAAACTACACGGGATTTTACAATTCTTGACAAAACTGGGAAAGACACGTAAATGTTTCACGGGATTTTACAATTCAAAGAAATAAACCGTATACTTTTAGAAATTTGAGTTGTTCGACTTGAGTTGTTCGACTCAGGTTGTTCGAGTTGGGTTGTTCGACTCAGGTTGTTTGACTTGAGTTGTTTGACTCAGGTTGTCCGACTTGGGTTGTTCGACTCAGGTTGTTCGACTTGAGTTGTTCGACTCAGGTTGTTCGACATGAGTTGTTTGACTCAGGTTGTTCGACTGGGTGCTACTAAGAAATTGCGAATTCGGGTGCTACTATCAACTGCTAATTCGGGTGATACTGAGAATTGCAAATTCGGGTGATACTGAGCAACTGCTAATTCGGGTGATACTGAGCAACTGCTTATTCAGGTGATACAAGCAAATGTTAATTCGGGTACACTGTAATTGAAATTTGACCATGCGAATTTGGGTAACACTAAATTGCAAATTCGGACACTGCAAATTCGGGTAACACACGGACGAAACTCAAAATCTTTAAAACATAAAAAGATACCTTATTGATTGTTTTTTCCCAAAATTTCTTGTACAACTAGTATTCTTAAACCTATAGGTACCTTAAAAATGACAACTTTTTGGTTTTTAAGCCAAAAATTTCAAAATCAAGATTTGTACACTTTATAGGTTTTTGAATATAAAAGTTGAACAAAAATTGAGTTTTTCTTTGATTCAGAGCAATTTAACCTATATCCAAAGATACATAGATTAACTTTACGCCCTGTAAGTAAATGATCTTTTAGAGTATGTTTGGGCTTCGATAACAAAGAAAATGAAGAAAATATCGGTACGAATGGAAAAAATACTTCGAACCAAAGAAACAAACACAAGAACGAAGGGCAAATCACTCCATGGATCTAATACCAATTATAGAATACAAGTAATCTTTGATGTATGAACCAAGAACTAGAGAGAGAAAGAGTGGAAGGAAGGATGTATTTTCTAGTGAGAGAAAGTAAAGAACATGAAATGCATTAAGGTGAAAATGAGAATACAACCAATCAACACCCTTCTCCAAGGCATAGAGAGGGTATTTATACTCCAAGGTGGCCATCCTTGGGCATTCTAAGGCTTTCTATGGGCTTTGGCATATTAGCTCCCCCCCCGTATAAATCTTAACATTGAACAGCAACCCTCCGTCTTTCCCCCCTTCTAATAAGGGCATTTCGACTAGTTTAATATGGGAAGTGACCATGGACTTTTCTTGTTCTATACAAATGATCAAACAAGTAAGTCAATTTCGGAAGTGGGTATTAGTTCTTCAACGTATGCTTGTTCAGTTATCGGTATTTGGATACTGTAGATCTCTTTGCTTAATGGATCTAAAACCTTTAGCTTGTAAAGGGTCCCCCCCCTTACAATTTGCTTACTATTGCCTTAGATAAATCTAAATGTAACAATGATGAAACAATGATTAACCGCTATTGATTAATAGGAATTTAACAACAATGTAAAAGGAAAGAACACATCAAACACACTTTTATATGAACTTTGAATCTGCCTAGGTTAAGATTACAACCTATGATTACTATTCGATCTCTATGATCTTCTGTAGAACTTTATCTACTAACTATCCTAGGGATCCAATTTATGACTAAGGGAACCCTAATGGGCCTTTACAAACGAAGTATAAAGATAATTCATATCCTTTCCTAAGATATCTCATACATATCTTTAACTTTAACTAACTTCTGCGTAAGCAGACTTAACTATTAAATAAACAGTATTAACTATTTAATACTGTCAGTACTAACTATGATAAACCTTCTACCAGTACTACTATTTTTACTAGCAGAACTAATACATTAATTAACAGATTTGTAAGTCTTTATACAAGATTCCTAACAATCTCCTCCCCTAAAACTTAACCTTTTACGTGTTACCTTCAAGATTCTTCAGTTGTCTTCAGTTTGGGCTTTTGGGAATTGTATCCAAGCATGTTTTAAGTCCTTAGTTTTCTCTTGAATGATGATCTGTTTGATGTTCTTTGAAAAACCAGATCATACTTTGTCTTTTAGTCTATGTCTTCTCTTCACAGCTACACAGCAACATCCAAATAAGTTGGCTTTGTAGTTTTTGGCAAACTACCAGCCATCAAAGGACTTGATATGTCTTTACAATGAGCCGTTTTATTGGGATAGTCAATTGCTTCATTGTAGTAAAAAGGTGTGTGTTGTGGAACCTTATAGTTTTTAGCCAAATCTATCAGCTATCAACGGTTTTGTGTTCTCATGTACAGTAGGCCGTTTGTCCTGGAGGGGTGTGGTGCTTTAGTGCAATATTATGGTGCATTGATTACCATACAATTTGTGTGTGGTAAACTAGTCTCCATAAAAACGGATTTGAGATGTCTTTACCAAAGCAATTTGCTTTGGACTAGCCAGTCTTATGCTGTATTAAGCAATGGTGTACTATATCCATTTGTTGATGTGGTGGTGGCAACACTCAATCCCTTCTCACTTTCATAATAGTACTACAATGTGGGTGGTGTGTGACATGCCACTTCTACTGATCAAACATTTATCACTTATCCTAAATCCCAGCATGTGTGTGTTCAATCATCTTTAAAAGTCTTTATAATAAACAAACTTCATAGTCATTTTTCCAGTGTTAGAAGCTTATTTTCAGCATCACTTGGCATGCATCTTGTGTATATGGATATTTTCTATCCGCTAACATATATATAGAGCATGCCTCCAAAGTTAAACAATGTACTTTCACTTTGTGGTGTAATAATACCTCCCACAACCATCTTTTGTGAAGTGGTAAGCTCCAAATACATCTTCATTGAGAGGTGGATTCAAAAACATAGTCTTATTTAAGATGACGATCACTCAAAAGCACTCTATCAATAAGCATCTTCAGGCATTTTTGTTCCATACTTCTTGCATTACCCACCAGTCCAAAACTCTATAAGATCCTCTCTTGTGAAGTCTTTAACCATAGCTCCAAAGCTCATGTAGACTGTATCAGCTCCATTTGCTCTTATTATCTGATAAATACTTCTTTGACCTTGCTGAAATATCTTCCAATTTACCACACTATCAGATTTTGTAGTCAAAGGAGTAGGATTCATAGCCTCCACTGATTCCTCTTTATCAGTTTCTGAATCTTCTTGTGCACTCTTGTCAACATTTAGTAGTGAGTCCTTTTCTAGCCTTTTTGCTTCTTTCTTTTTCCTGTTATTTTTAATGCTCTTCTGTCCTTTACTTCAAATCAACTTTATTCTCTATAAGCTGGAACATCTTTATCATCAACCCTTTGGTTTCTTTGAAGTCTTTGTCTGAAGCTCTTCTCCATATCTTTTCAATTTTTCCTTTGTAGCTTCAAGATTTATAGGAACAAAAGTGTCAATCTGCTGAACTAACTTATCAAACTCTTCTTTAATTTCTTCAAACTTCAACTTCTTTAACTGAGAAAGCTTCCAAGTTCCTTGATTCTTAAGATAGTTTGACATATAGATTCTTAACTGTGACTGAGTCATGGGTTTGTTTCTCTTTGCCTTAGCTCTTTCCTCTGCAAAGTGTTTCTTTCTTTGATTCACCATATCTACCATTCTTTTTGCAAAATCTTGTTCAGGCAAATCCTTTCCCAACACATCTTTTGTCAACTCTGCATTTGCTTCTAGCTTGGCTTTAATAGCATCCCAGTCTTCTTCAGTATAAAATTGAGCTTCAAATTGAACTTGAGCTTTTCTTTTCTTTTGTTGTTCTGTTAAAGCTTCCTCTTCTGCCATTCTTTTAGCTATCATTTTATCTAAATGAATCTGCTTTGCAACTTCTTCATCCAATTGAGCTTGCAACTTTATAGCCTCTTCCAATCCAGCTTCCTCTTGTCTCATTTGTTCTTTAGTTTTGTGAGTAGCCTGGATATCCTCTTCAACCATTGGAGCCTTTCCTTCCCTTTGACCCCTTTTACTAGCAGTACCAGAATCAACTTTAGTACTACCAGTACTAACCTCTTCAATACCAGTATTAATCTCTTCTCTGCCAGTATTAATCTCTTCTTCAGCATCCAATCCAGTATCAATCTTTTTAGCCATAGACCTTGCTCTTCTCCTATATCTCTTGCCCTTATCAGTTGATTTTTCCTTGCTAACACCCTGAGAAGCAACCTTTGACAATGTTTTAGCTGCCTCCAAGATTGTAGGACTAATTTCTTCTTCTTGAGCCTCCCCTGAAGCTTTTGTAGGAGTAACAAAATCTGTTGACTTCTCTTTCATGGATTCTCTAACCAAAGAAACTAGAGGATCATCATCAATATCCTAAATTTTCCTCCCCTGATCCTCTGATTCTTCACCCTCTGATTCAGATATGAGTACTTTCTTGGATTTCCTCTTCAAAGCTTTTTCTAGAGATTTCACCTTCTTTACCAATTTGAGCACAGCATTCCCTAGTGTCTGCTTGGTTTCCTTCAACTCTTTCTCTAAACTATTAATCCTGGTCACCAAGGTAGGTACAAGCACCATCAATTCTTTAAGTTGCATACTATCCTCAGCACTTCCTGATGTATTACCTTCAGGGAGAGGTGCTTCATAGGACCTAGGTGGTGAAAAATGAGGTGGTGATTGAGGTGGTGAATGAGGTGGTGAATGAGGTGGTGATTGATGTAGTGGTGATGGATGAGGTGGTGATGGATGAGGTGGTGATGGATGAGGTGGGTGAGGTGGTTGGGAAGTGGTTGGTATTGGATCAACAGGTGTGTGATGGGGTTCAGCTGGTTGTGTTGAGCCTTCACCTTAATCCATAGCCACCCCTGCCAACATTGCAGGCAGCAATGGTACAATATCCCCTGCATAACCCCTTTTCATGTTTGCAAAAAGCTTTTTGGTCAAAGTTGGGGCTAAATACCTTCCTTTGTTTTCAGTTGTAATATCTAAAATAATTTGTAAAAACCTTGGATACATTAAAA
>BQNB010133667.1:0-18429 GCA_026074375.1 Tanacetum coccineum
TAGGGAGCTGTAAGTTCCCTTTTGATCCCGTGCTCGTTAGAGAACCCGCTGAACTCCTTTGAGAGAAACTCACCTCCTCCGTCAGTCCTTAATGCCTTTAACTTTCTATTGCTTTGATTCTCTGCCAAGGCTTTAAACTTCTTGAAGAATCCAAAAGCTTCTGATTTAACGGTTTTCTCTCATTTGTGCAGATCACCTCTTCATTACTTGGATTAGTACAAGATCTACATTATAGCTTACTCCCTGGCCCAACCCACTAAGCAATCTAGACTCACATTCACCCCTACACTCTTTTTGTACTAATATTGGGTTTGTTCTTTTCTATTTTTTTCGGATTCAAAACCTCAAAGTAAATTGTTTTGTTAATTAGTAATCTGTTGTCATGACGAACACTATGATTTTTTTAATTGTTATTTCAGTGTCACTTGAAGGGCTTTTGTCTCTGTTCATTATCATCGATCTATGTTGGTATCTTCTATCTAATTAATATGATTTTTGTTATTGTTAAATGGATTTTTTTGTATTGAACGACTTTGATTTGGTTTAGAGACGAGATGGGTTGTTGTTAATGTTGTTTCTCATCTTCTTAATGATTTTTTTTGGGTGATTGTTGCTGCTTTTATTTGGTGCTCTTGTTTTTTTTAAAGTTGCTGGTTTGGTTGGATGATATTTTCTTATTGGATTAGTGTTTATATGTTAGAACAGTTTATGAGCATGCTTCTTTGAAGGTTGATTGTTTCTTGGAATTAAAGTATGGTGTTATTGATTCAGTTAGTATTCTTTGGTGATACTTGTTTGTCTAAGTTGCTAACAGATTTTTTTGCTTGTTTGATTTTTGTAAAGGGGTAAAACAACCATAATTTATTTACTTCAAAGCTTTATCCCTTAAGTTCAAATAACGTTATTTGCTTCAATTTGGTTTATGGCGGAAAAAAGCTCTTTAAACCACCTCTTATCACTAAGAGTAAGAGGCGGAAAAAGTAACAAGAGATAGCGTGTTTCGGGTGTTTTAAACTCGTATTTTTGTTATGTTATTTATTAGATTTGTACATATTTTCTTTGGCTTGACAGTATTTTGTGTGGATAGTTTCCCATTAGTCAAATTCTATAATGTTTAATGTATTATCTTCTTGAACTCTCCCGTTGAATTTGTTTATGATGTCTTTTTGCATGTATGCTTAGTGTTGATTTGATTCATTGAAGTGTATAAGCATTTGTTGGAATCAGGTCCCTTCAAATGGGTTACAAACTAGCAAAAAAACAAAGTGAATAATTGGAAGAGAGATGGGGCAATTTTTTGATTTTATTCCAGTGACTCCATGATACACTTACAATTAGAAACCATGACTCCTACTTATACTAAAAAAATTCCTCATGTCTTCGAACTGATGCTTCGCCATGGATTTTGTGAGAATGTCAGCCCTTTGCTCTTTACTACACACATGTTGCACCGTGATTTCACCATTCTCGACACACTCTCGGATAAAATCGATCAATTTGTCTTTTGTTTTTTGTTGATATCAATTTCCCCTTAATCTTAGTTCTCTAATTTTCCTTAGCTATGGTAGATTTGGTGTTGTTTTCTCATAGTCAACAAGAATGGTTTTATTGTGATTGCCGCTTTTATAGCTTCGTTTCGCGAAGGGGGTTCATTGTAGAACTTTCATCTCTTCTTCACTCGATTATATCTTTATTAATTCAATAACGCTTTCAATAATTTCTTCATCATGTCAACAACTGTGCAAACTACATTTTCCTTCTGGGTGAGTCAGAGCATCTTGACATCCATTGCATTTGCTGATAATTCACCTCTTTGATCAAATTCTGGAGTTCTTAAGTGCTTTCAACCCAACTTCATCTGAGTTCTCAAAAAGTCATGTTATTGTTTGATCGAAGTTTACAATGACGGAAAGCATGTTGCAATTGTATTTGCACTAACATCCATAGTACATGCTGAAATTGCAGTTTCATTGCAATAATACATTTATTTTTGTGGATTAGAACCCCTAATTCATAACCTCCAAAAAGACTTCTATAAAATCGACGACGATAATGATCTTAAAAGCTAGTTTGATCCCCGCGTAGTCACAAGGGTTGAATTTTGAAGTTGTGTTTGGTGGCAAAAAAAAAATAATTAACATTTCGTTAATCCTTCAATATTTTTGGAGTATGAGGCAGGGGCATATTATCCACAATTAAGAGAATTTTTCTTCCAACCATTTTTTTATCAAGTTGGCGAATATTCTTCAAATACACAACCAGTCATCCAGCTCGTTTGTTAGCACGGTAATCACAATTTCAGATGTTCAGGTTTACATTCTTGAAGCACGAGCGTTCTTGTTTAGCATATTTCCCAATAATCCAGAAAGGAAGTTCTTTCCGAACGTATCATTTCAGCAAATAGCAACAGTTTCAGTCTTTCTTGTCTTGTTTTTTTCCCTTCAAGCTGCATTGTTGCAAGGGAATGATCCGGTTGAAGTCTAAAAAACAAACCTGTTTAAGATCAAAACATGTAAATAATTACATCACTAAAGTACAAAATATCACTTTGCTTTTATCGTAGTTTTTATCGGACCCACAATACCCATCTCGCTGCTGGTTACCACCTCCTCTACCACGACCACCTCGGTTTCTTGACCCATTACCTCTTCCACGGCCTCTTCCTCGGCCACGTGAGTAAGATGAACTTCCCCTATAATTCTTAATTCCAGACTTTGAATCATCTGCACTTTGTTTCTTTTTTCTTTCAGACCATTCTTGGTGAGTTAGCAATAACCTTTTTTCATCAGCTTCGACATGTCCTTTGATCCTTTCCTCGTGCGTTTTTAGCCTGCCTACAACCTCTTCAACCGACATATGATCGAGATCCCCAAACTGGTCAATTGTTGAAGAAATTTGAAGGAACTTGGACGGTACCGCTCGTAATAGCTTCTTCACTACGTATGTCTTCTTGATCTTATCTCCAAGGGCTCGTATGTTGCTAACAACATTACTTAATTTTGTAGCAAACTCATCTACCGACTCCGTTTCTTTTATACTTAATACCTCAAATTCAGCCTTCAAGGTCTGTACTCTTGCCGTCTTTACCCTGTCAGCCCCCATATACATAGTCTTCAACGTGGTCTAGGTTTCCTTTGTCGTTTCCTTCTCAGCCAACGACAACAACATATCCTCTGGAATCCTTTGATAGATAGCCGCTAAAGCCATCTTATCCATCTTCACATCAACCGCATTACCAGTTTTTTAGGCTCGACAGCTTCCCAGACACCTTGAGCCTACATGAACACCTTCATCTTAATTGCCCATGCAGCGTAGTTACTTCTTGATAGCATAGGGTAGTGCAGTGTAATCTGCCCTTCCTTGTTGGTTTTGTTAGACATTTGCTCTGATCGTGGTTGGTATTTTGGCATAAGCAAGGGTCTGATACCAAATGTTGGAATCAGGTCCCTTCAAATGGGTTACAAACTAGCAAAAAAACAAAGTGAATAATTGGAAGAGAGATGGGGCAATTTTTTGATTTTATTCTAGTGACTCCATGATACACTTACAATTAGAAACCATGACTCCTACTTATACTAGAAAAATTCCTAGAAATAAGGTAACAAAACTAAGTGCCAACGTTATTCATGCTAAGATGATGGGAAAGTGGCCAACAGGGCCTATGATTTTTTAACTACTTTAATAAAAGTAACAAGTAAATAAATACTTTTAAAAATTCTGGGTGAGCTACAATACAAGGTTTGCTTTTAGCTTATCTATGATAAGTAAACAAACACCACTCATTTCTTGTCACACGAGTGTCTCACTGGTGTATTTTTTTGTAGATACACATTTAAACGTGACATATCTACTCGGATAGATTGTGGATGCTTGATCAAATTTGCAGATTTTGGTAGCATATGCAACAGCCGAATTATTAGTTTTTGATAGACTTACTCGTGTCCTTAACGTTAACTTGTATGTCATAGAACATGTTTAGTGCTACGTGCTATTTATTATCCTGAGTATAATTTGTTAGTGTTTAGTAGAATAATCAATATAGAATGTATATCATTTAGTACATTTATGATTCTAGAATAAATCGTGTATTGGTTCCTATATTTTATGTGCGTAAATTATGTAAACCGGTTTATATAGTATATTGGTATGTAGTGGTGCAAATGGAAACCGGTTTTTAAAAAAACCGGTTTTTTTAACCGAACCGGTTAGACCGGTTTTCGGTTTAGTATCAGTCATACTGTACGCGGCTCTTACTGTTAATGTGTTCTTTAATCCTGTGTGAGTTTTCACCTGGAATAGATTAGAAAAGATAGAGAAACATAAAATCATACGTCTTTAACCCGGGCTCATCGAATATCATGACACAGCTATATTCTTGTGTACTGTGTGTCACCACTCTCAAACCTATCAGTTGTTAGACATCTTATCCCCTATTCCAAACTGACTATATGCATAGATTGGATAATATTATATCTATATCATATAGAGAGATGATTAACCCGTCCTACACAAACACACCCCCCCCCCCCCCCCCCCCCCCCCCTGCCCCCCGCCTCAAACTCCACCCCCCCCCCGTTCCCTAAATCCAGCCCGCCCCCTTATAAAGAGATGTGTTTTATATGTATAGATAGATCCGAAGTCGTGATATATTTTTGATTGCACAACATCTCAATTCATCGATAGGCGTAGTAGAGATTTGTTCCGTGTACATAGGTATAGTGGGTACGTATGATGCTTGGTATGTGTGGATTGTATGTGGTTATAGGCGTTGATTTGTGAGGATTTGTGAGTTATAGGCATGAGAATTAGCGTGATTTGAGTGCATAAGTGTCTAGTCTATCGAAACTACACTCGGGAATCGTGGGTGAAAAAGATCAGAAAATATCACGTGAGCTTTATAGTAATTCGATCGTCGTTTTAACTCTACTCGCAATCACATTCATCCGTACTTATATTATACTCTATCAGCCATCGTGATACAATGCACTGTGCCCAAGTCATCTACTCTTTCCTCCTGTGGCCCACTACACCTCTCACCCTATATCTCACAATACTCACTCACCCCGCACTCATCCACGTGCAATCTCTGCAATCCCACTCCACATCGTACCTTCTCCCACCCCTCACGCCCATCCCCAAGTCACTACTCGCTATCATCTCACCCAGATTTTCCACACACATAAGCGAGCGATCGTGGTGCAAAACTCCCCCTTGACCAGACTACGAGAAAATGAGATGTTTGGTCTACATTACGATTTGTGTGTTATGATTTTGATGGGGTTGAAAAAGGCGCGTTGCAAGGAAATGTTTAAATTTTATAACTCCAAGTCTAACAACTACATTAAGGACTCATTAGCAGCGGTTGGTTGTAGCTGCGGTGTAGCCCAAAATGATACGTCACAAGGTACTATTGGTGCGGATGGTCATCCAAGTTTTTATATTTGATAATGATGCGGTTCGACTTGATTTTACGAAGTTTGTCATTCAACAAGCGCTTCCATTCAACCACTTCGACAACGTCAAGCTTACGGAGATCATCAAAAGGAGGCTACAACCGCGGTATCAACATGTAAGTCGTACTACTCTTAGAAGTGATGCTTTTAAATTATGGGAAACGGCTAAAAAAAGATATTTATTGATGGTTTTCGTGATTACTAAATTTGGTTGGTTCTATAACTACGGGTATACTTGGACTCCGCACCACATGGTACGGGGACCAAGATTCTTATTTAGCCGTTACGGCTCATTGGTTTAATCCCGAATCTTGGTTTTAATGAATCGGACAATTGCTTTTAAACTATTTGGTTATCCTCATACGGGATCTAATTTAAGAAAAAATTTACATGACACTTTAATTGAATATAATTTAGATAATAAAGTTTTTACGATTTCACTAGATAATGCATCCAATAATACTAGAGCTATGGAATTGTTAAAATTACGTATAAAACCTGTTTTAGATGGGTTTTTTTTATTCCCGTTGTGTTGCTCATGTTATAAATTTATCCGTGCAAGCGGCATTAAAAATATGTGATAGTTTAAGGATGAAATTTAGGGGAATTTTAGTAATATATATAGTTGAGTAAAGAAAGGACAAATGGAACTTATAGACGTTTTCGTAAACAATGTGGTGAAGAAAACCCTAGGACCCTTGCTATGATAATAATACTAGGTGGAATTCTACTTGCATGATGTTTGGAAATATATATTACGACAACGTGAGACTTTAAACGCTTTGAATGAAAACACTTGTTTTATAGAATAAGTTCCGTTTCGATTAGCGACCAGATTGGACTCTACCTACAATGGGATATTTAACTATTTTTATACATGTTTTTAAAGTGGCAACAACTATATTATCGGGTGTTTATACACATACTGGATCATTAGTTTTAAATCAAATTTATGCTATGACAGGAAAATTAAAACGAATTAAAAACCGCACCTAGTCAATGTTTAGAAGAATGGTAAAGTTATAAAAAGAAAATTTGTAAAATATATTGCTAATTTACCTTTGGTTTTTACTTGTTCGCCGCACTTTAATCCAGTTTAAGGTTGAGGCGTAGAACTGTTTATAACAGAATAATGAACAATTTAGACTTATTCCTTTGGGTTAGACGCTAACGACACCGACCCCAACTTTTATAAACTCCCAAATTTGTATATTTATCGTTAACTTTTAAAAAATTATTTGGAATTTATGCAACAAAAATTTTGGTCAAATACAAAAACCCAATTGTTGATCAAAATGCGGGCCGGATCGTTTCGAATGGCAAGTGACATTATTAAACATTTATAATAGGTTTATTTGGAGATGCTACAACAGCCGTCATCGAACATCGGGCCCAACAAGCGAGTTGGGGAACAATATATGGCTACAAAACGTTTTTAATAACTTTATGGCCCGAAAGAGTTTATAAATTTGACTTTGGGCTTGAGTGGAAAGAAAAGGAAATCAAATTTCCAATTTTTATCCGCTATGGCTCGTGACCTTATTAACGTCCAAGCTTCGACGGTAGCTTCGAATCCGCCTTTTCTATTTAGCGGTAGAATTATATCGGAAAGAAGGTAAGGACCTAACCCCGAAAATCGATGAAAGTATGTGTTGTTTTCGAAAGATTATTTGGGACGAGTAGATAGGGTACAACATGAAACATCGTTGGAAGGTCCTGATATTAGATAGACGTTGAAAGAAACAACAGCAAGAGAGAAGTTGATTTAGGTTAATATCCACTTCGAATATCCGAATTAGATGAAGTTTGAGTTTGGAAGGATTAGATATTGAACACGTGATGTAGAAGATTTTTTGGAAGATTTAAAGGATGAGTATAACGGGTATGCAATGCCGACGCTCGCCATAATTGAGTACACTAATATGTTTTGGGTGATGGCCATGCCGAGCTCGTATGTCATTAGTTATTTTATATATTTTTAGTTTATAATTGAATTGTTTAAATAAAAGTTATGGTTGTATTTTTTTAGTATATTTTCGGTGCAAATAAAAAGTTATGATTGTATTTGTTTAGTATGTTTCCGGTGTATTGTTTAATTAAATGTTTGAAAATTAACAAGTTTATTAAATAATGTTCGAAGTTTTAAAATTCCGAAAAAACTGAACGGTATAAAACCGATTCCGAACATTTATAAACCGAAAAAAAACCGTAACTGTAAAAAACCATTCCGCGAAAATTTATAACCGAAAAAAACCGAAGTTCCGTAACATTTTATAACCGAAAAAAACAGATTTCGGAAAAACCGAAAAAACCGAAACCGGTTATTAGAAAACCCGGTTTTTTTAAAACCGGTTTTCTAAAAACCAGAAACCGGTTTTAACCGATTTTTTTGCACCTCTATTGGTATGTACCTATATGGTATATTGGCATTTACATATCTATACAGGCGGAAGCTGTATTTGTATTGGTTCCTTATTTCTAGTAGTATTTAGCGTGTGGGAAACTGTCATTAAAAATCCCTGGGAAATTTGAGAAAAATCTTAGTCTACTAAAACTGTGGGAAATCTGTTGAAAAATATCCGTGGGAAATCTGTTGAAAAATATCCGTGGGAAATATGTGGAAAATGGTTGCCGAAAAATGTGGGAATGAATCAGAAAATATTCGTGAGAAATCTGTGGGAAATCAAACCCACGGATTATCCGTGGGAAATAGTCAACGTTCGGTGGGACAATCAGTGGGAAAATATTTACCCACGAGGGTTTTTGCATCGGAATAATTCCGTGGGAAATCCATGGATAAGAGCCTTTACCCACGGGATTTCCCACGGATTTTACCGTGGGAAAAACCAGTTTGTGTAGTAACCATTTACATTTTTTCACATACATGTTTATCTGGTCATTAAAATAGCAACACACATCCAAACACTACTTTTATCAGCCTCGATCACTATTTTCAACAGGTGATTATCGAATTTTGTGAAATAAATATCACAAGCAGCCCTCGTACGAGCAATGTCTTCTTCATCATGAATATGATACTCACTAGCAATATTTTCAACAGGTGATTATTGAAGACGTGGTGATACCTTTAGACGCCTTAACATATGTCGTTGCTAATGTTAAATCTGAACCCAAAAATGATTAGACATATTAGGCCAAACTACGAGCTTTGGGAGCATTTCTTAAGACAAACTACCTCAATGCCTCATACTACAGTCTATAAGCAATCCAACAGTCCATATATATGTATGATATATAAAACAGAATTTCAATAAGAAATCCAAAACAACCCTTATAAAAGCTAAGCATATTCAATAAGCAAACTATTTGCAATAGCATGATAAGCTCAATTAAACACCAACACACATCGGATAAAAATATTAATAAGTCAAAAAAATCCCTGGCTGTTTATACTAAAGATTATAATTAACATAAAATGCAATGTATATTAGTTATCAACTTAAATCTCCATCATTTAGATTAGATTATCAGATTTGGACATAAAATAGATGAAGATTACACTAGAAATTAAACAAAAACAATGAGAGATCTACCTTTGTTTGGTGAACATATAACCTAAATTTACACTAAAAGACTAATTTCCTTCAAGCATTCCATCGAGCACTTGGTGGGCATCATAAACCTGTAAGATCTAAATATGAGAAAATGATATTAATTATTCAATAGGTATAACTGAAATAGTTTATTTTCACCAATTCCATTGGTTAGATGAAGGATTAGGGATTAAACCCGAATCTCACACACCTGGTAGATCCTGAAAAACTTTAGAGGAAGAAATATCAAAAAGGTGTGCTGCAAAGAATAAAGATAAAGGGAGGCGGGAATGAATGGATGTAGAGCTTTAGGGTTTTGATTTTGGGGGAAAAAGGGGTGGGATCTTGAGCGGGAGTATGAAATTTTGGGGAAAAGATTGTTATCTTTTTAACCTAAGTGTAAGGGGGTGTTTGTTTCGGTTGATAAAGGGCTTATATTTCATAAGCTCCAATTTTCGAGCCGAAGTCGAATAGAATTCAAGTCTTATGTTATATTTCAATTTTTGTTTCTTTAAGAAAACACATCTTTACAAATAAATTGAGCTTTTCGATTCGAGCTCAAGCTGAATTCAAACTTACTCTAGCTTGGCGAACAGGAGCAAGAGGTCTCTGGATGCTCATATTGGACTTGAACCCGAAGAACATCTAAGAGGGTAAAGCTTTGGTAGCATCTTGTCGAAGGAACATATAACATTCGTGTTGGTGCGACATTAACTATGATCTCCTTTATATTTTGACGATGACAAATAAACGTTCGCAACACTTAAAATAACAAATGATAGCCAAAATCCAGAAAACCATAACTATGTTCATGGCGCGCCAGCGCGTGAGTTAGCGCGCTATTGGTGTCATGGTTTTATGGACTTTCAATTGACGGCTTTCCTCTTACCCGACACATTTGAAAACTTCAATAAAGGTATGTACATGATATTTGAGCATTTGGGAACACTCCAAATGAGATTTACCCAATCACTCCTTTGATTATCACCCTTATCATATTTATCACATCTCTTCAGAGCCATAAAGTCTAAACCTTTCTATCCTGAGACGGTATGCTTTGAAGTGGCCTGAGAACTTGTTTTTCATCGTGAGACCGTGTAGGTCCAATCTGGAAGAGATAGCATACTAAGTAACGCGGGAAGAGATAGCATACTAAGTCATACTAATATGAAACTAAAAACACTTATATAGGCATACTAGGTAACGTGAGAATGTGTAAGTAGGCAGAAACGTAAAGACGATATTTTTTGTGGAAAATCTGTGGGCATTTACACAGGTATTTCCCACCGATTTATCAACTTGGTGGGTAATCTGTGGGAAATTACCCACGACTTCCTACGGACATAATCATTTTCTTTTACTTTTACGATATGGTTACATGTTCAGGCGTATACAAGTTCGTATATGTCACACCCCCAAACGGGGCCTAGACGGAACACGTGTCCGGAGGCATGACTTGATTGATCATCTCAAGTACAAAGCATAAAGAACGACCTCTAAGGGTACGTTTTGAAAATAAACACCGTTGCATAGATTAAAGATAATAATAATAAGTTTTACATTGATTAAAATTCACAAGATTTAAGTTTAAAACGCGGAAGCTTAAGTAAGTTCAACAACGGTATTTAAAGCATAGATAAATCTCTTGGTAAACTGGTGTAGGCATATAGACTCCATATAAGTTAATCAACAGCATCCTTGCTAAGCACCTGAGAAAAACATGCTTAAAACGGTCAACATAAAGTTGAGTGAATTCATAGGTTCACGGACATAATCGTTTTCTTTTACTTTACGATATTGGAAACACGTTCATCAGGCGATACAAGTTTCGTTATACTGCTGCTACAAAAACATTATTGATCATAATAGTTGCTTTATTAGATGAATACTGTGACACAAGAGTCCATGATCAATGTAGATAAAATTTCCACGATAACGATGTATCCATGAGGAAAATATGTGTGAAATTTGCCAGAATTACCCACGATGTCGAATCAACAATAATAGTGGATAAATGAGTGGGAAAGATTGCCACGGATTTCACTAACGAAAACTTGTCAACAACATTAGTGTGTAAATCGTGGAGAAATCCGTGGTAATTTGCCACATAATTTCCACAAAATTTCATATCTACACCCATTAGGTTGTAATTATGGGTATTTCGTGGGAAAGTTCACAGAGGGCAGATTTTTTCCGTGGGAAAAGTCAGTGGGTAAAGAATCTTAGTTTTTGTAGTATGTAGCACAGTGTGTTTCGGGGAGATGGCGAAAGTGCCTCAATCTACTAAAGCTTACGTCAACAGTTTGATTCTTATTAAAGTTATCATCCTCGTCAAGATCATTTTTTATTGCATTTAACGGTGAATAACCTCTTAACTAAACTACTTCTATTGTTATGGAAAAAAAAGAAGACGACAAGAAACTAAACTGCAACCTACAATTAAGTCGGTTTTTCTTATGAACATGAAAAACCGACCTGATGACACACGTAAAACTTAAGGGTGCAAGCCACGGTGCCCCTTGGTGTAGTGTTTTTGTATGTGGGCAGTGGTTGTTCTATCCGGGTATACTCCTTATTCGTTGTGTGTGGTGCTTGCTGCTTCTTAATGTGACATTTAGCAGGAGCGCTTTCAGAAATTCAGTTACAACATTTTATGAGGGCCCAAGACAAAACCTGAAGTCCACTTCATAGACCTAAAACAAAATAAAGATCATCAAGTTACCATCACAAGGTAGAAATAAGTTTAAAAAAGGGTAAGTTGCCACCGTAATATCAAAATTTTACCGACTACAAAAACACTTATTCTTTAATATACCAATAAACACCCACGTACTTTCATAATTTGTTCCCGACATGAAACACATTAAATATTGTAATTAAAAGAAATATGACAACGTTATGTCCAATTAGCCAACGAACATTTGCAACGTCAGTGCTTTTAGACTGACGTAATAATTAATCTAAAAAATTTGTTTTTGATTACAGAAAAAAATATTTTAATTATTTTTTAAAAATTAAACATTTTATTTAATACCCACGATTTATAAACACTTTCATTCACTGAGATTCACAAGTTTGAAAGGGGATTTAAAGCATGTACTCATGTTGATAGTTTAGTTTCACCTCATTCCCCCACTGATTCCGAACAAATTGAGGAATTGTCCTATTTCACGTGGAAGAATGGGAGCGAGTCAAGTGTAAGGGAAAACAACTTATAATTAAAATGTTTTCTAATACTTGTGAGCCTATTTAGTTATCTGATTTAGTTCAATTTGGTTTCTACTTTTAAATCATGCGATATCTAAACTTCTTGTTCCTATCCCTTTGACACCGGAAGAATTGAAGGTTGATAATATCATTCTTTCTTGGATCTTCTACACCTTGTCCGATGCCCTTCAGAAATGACTCGTGGTTGCACAGAGGCGTGAGGGTTTTCTCAGTGAGCTTGTCAAAGAAAACAAACGGTCTCGAACTTCGGCCTTGAAGACGGAACTTCGTTCCATTACCCTTGGCACACATGTTTAGCATCGAAAAGCTAATTTTCAGAAGGTCGAATCTCTCATGACCATCCTTGCTAGTCTCGACTCCCCTGTGCTTGAAGACGATGTTGCTCATTATGTTCTTGCCAGTCTCCCACCGAAGTACGACCAAGTATGTGGTTATAAGCAACAACCAAAACCACTTCCCTCCCAGGATCCTCCAACGATTCGGTCCTTAATTGCTCACCAAGAGCACACGCTTGAAGACTAACACCTCGTTCTTCCCTGTGCCGATTCCTCCTCTCCACATGGTTTTTTTATTTTTTTTTAATTTGTTTTTTTTTTTTTTTTTTTTGATTTTTTTTTTTTTTTTTTTTTTTTTTTTTTTTTTTTTTTTTTTTTTTTTTTTTTTTTTTTTTTTTTTTTTTTTTTTTTTTTGTTTTTTTTTTTTATATTATTTTTTTTTATTTTTTTTTTTTTTTTTTTTTTTTTTTTATTTTTTTTTTTTTTTTTTTTTTTTTTTTATTTTTTTTTTCTTATGACGGAACCAGGTAACACTCGTCGACCTTCTACTACCGCACCTAATAAACCTTGGAAACCATGCTATAACTTTGCAAAAGGTACATGTCATTTTGGTGATGCGTGTCGCTTCCTTCATGATGCGAATACTAGAGCAGGTACTCATTCAAAAGGAATCTAAATAGGCACATGTGGGGTCTTAACAATGATACAAATAGCCTTTTAAAATCTTTTACTTTCGCAAATTAGATGTTGTGTCCCTTACTTCCCCCACTAGTAATACTTTGCCTAGTCCAAGTGTACCAACAGTGGCTTTTCACACGGGCCTAGCTATGATCCCTCCTGGATTCGCAGCCTCCCATCCATCTTTTGGCCCGCCTGGTTTCCCGGCCCAACCCTCTGGCTCACCTTACCCACCTGCTCATGTTACGCACCCCAATGGTACACAACAGCCCAATGGTGCAAATGGTTTCTCTATTGGGCCCACACTCATCACTTCGCTGGGGCAAGCTTACTTATTTTACCGCATCGCCTTATTGCGGAGAGGAGGAGTACGTACATTTTACATCAATTATATATACTCCGTTTCTCAGTACGTGTTCTACTCTTGTTTGTTAACTGTGGTGAAAGTTAAAGGGGTGTAATTATAAATCTTTGGATTCGTTATGCAATTAGCCGTAATGTTGAAGAAATTGATTTGTGCTTATTTCATGTGGGAGTAGGCCAAGGGTTTACCTTTGAAGATGAGCTATTTTTCAACACTTCTTGTATCACTCGTATGACATTGTCCATTTGTTGGTTTAATCCTCCGAATGGTGTGATTCGTTGGGAAAGACTTGAGTTTTTGTGTTTATTTTATGTGACTCTGGATGAAGATATGGCCGAGAAGATATTATCCGGAAGTCCTTGCTTGGAATCTTTGGAGTTGAAAGATTGCCATGGTTTTAGGCGTATTGATGTTACTTCAACGAGTGTTAAGAAGCTAGTGTTCTTTGAATATGAATACTGCTCCAATGTTTCATCTGAGGAGGATTATATAGACTGTATCAAAATCAACGCTCCTTACATATCATCACTAACTATAAATGGTGAATTGTATTTGCGGGAGCTTGTGTTGCTTAATGTGTCATCTTTAGTGGAAGTCGAATTAAAATATTCTATCAGTTATGAAGAGTTTGTGACATTTGCTAAAGAAATGTTTAGAGGGCTTTTAGAAAGCCTTGGCCATGTCGAAAATATTACATTTGGGGATCACTGTTCGAAGGTAATATTACATATGAATATCTTTTTTTCATACACTCCGGTTTGTTGTTTGTGTGTAAAATTATACGCATTGCAATGCTCTAATAATGTTCGCTTTTTCATTGATAGCTTCTCTCTCGTTTGAAAGGTGGTAGTGATACATCTGATGATGATTGAGCTTAAAATGGAGATCGAGAGGAATAAACTTTTTTTTAAGGGTTTTTCTAACTTGTGCCATGGTGGCACAAGCTTAGAAGTGTTAAATGAAAACAAATGTTTCTATAAATAACGTAATTTCTATATAAATAATGAGTCATTTTGGTAACCATCATAAATATAGAAAATTATTAATATCAACTAACATAAAAATGGTAATTTAAGTTCATTTAACACATATTTAACCTCTACCACCATGGCAGAAATTCTCTTTTTTTAAAGGCAAGAGGAATAAATTGATTCAAGTGATTAAGTGTTAGTTGATAGTTAATTAAAATTGGTTATTCGTCCCAACTCGGAAGCGCTTGTGTGGTGACAATGTACAATTGATGCTTACTAAGAAGTTGTTGATATTAGCGTGTACATATATTTAGTATGTCTTTAATAGGCGTATCCTATTCTTGGTATGATTATATTATCATTATTATGATTAGCTATAAATTAGTTGTAGGTCTTATCTTGGGCTCAAGCCTTTCCCTTGTATCCTAACTGTATGATTTGTAAGAAATAATCAAGGAATCAAATAAACCTTCAAACATGGTATCAAAGCCAGTTTTTCTCTCCTAAATTATCTCCTCTTCTCTCGTATCCCTCTTCCTTCTCCCCCCACATCTCCCTCAACCCTAATTAACACAGCCTCATCATCATGGTTGTTGAAGACAACCCCCCACCACCACCTCCTCCCACCGATAAAATAATCCCTTTTAGCATCCCTAACAAGGTCCCCATTAAACTAGACCTTGAAAAACACAACTACAACTCTTGGAGCTCTTTTTCTCTAATTCACCTTGGTAGTCTTGGACTTAAATCCCATGTGGAACAAGACACCGCGTCTACCAATCCGGATTGAACTTGATGATCTTATTAAGATGTGGATCCTTGGATCTCTATGTGATTCACTTCAAGAATAAGTTGTTACCACCCCGGGTAATGCAAAAGCATTGTGGGATCATCTTAAAGATCTCTTCCATGATAACAAGGACGCTAGGGCCATCACTCTCGACAATGAGCTCCGCTCCATCAAGATTGGGAAGATGACGGTAAATGAATATTGCACTAAGATTCAATCTATGGCAAATAGACTCAAACTGCGTGTTAGCGTGTACATATATTTAGTATGTCCTTAATAGGCGTATCCTATTCTTGGTATGATTATATTATCATTATTATGATTAGCTGTAAATTAGTTGCAGGCGTTATCCTGGGCTCAAGCCTTTCCCTTGTATCATATATATACTGTATGATTTGTAAGAGATAATCAAGGAATCAAATAAACCTTCAAACAGTTGACACTCCATCGAGCATTTGAATTAGCCGAAATAGAACTCTGCTTTTTTGGTATTTTTTAAACTTCTTTTAACGAGCTAATTTTGTAGTTTGTGAAATGAGTAGATGACAAAATGAAATGTAACTAATTGATTTTGAAAGTGGAATGATTTTGTTGCATCGTGTGTTTTAGTTATACACGTTGACAATGGAAAGATTAGTTCAGTTTCGGTTAAGAGGTTATTGCTATTGTATAATTTGTTTTCGTTTTGTTGTATTTGTCAATAAGAAGTTAATATCTTGGAGCTTTTGCATCAGGACTGATATTGGTTATTTTGCATCAGGATTTTCTTTTATGTACCCAGAAACGCGTTTCTGATCATAATTGTACTGGTTTTTTGGTTTCGATGAATGTCTATATCTGTCAAGTGGTTACACGTAGCTTGAGAAAATGAATTACTACTCATATAGTGTATATAATGTAGCATATCAGCATTATGTGTGCTATAACAAATCATTTGTTTGGCTATGCTTATCAACAATGGCGGGACTTTGAACATTTATTTTGGGGTGGCCGAATTATTTTAGACATACAAAAATAAAAAAGTGGACAATAACTTTAAGACGGAAGGAGTAAAATTTACACTACTCGTCACAATTTTTGGGGGGGCCGGGAGTAAGGTCCGCCAATGCTTGGACATATCAATGTTTGGAGTTTTTTTTAGATGTCAATCGTCATTTTATCACAATTTGGTAAAATAGCGTGTGTGCTAAATAAGTTCCACGTATGCCTTAAAAAAATAGTACTACCACTTATACTGTTCACTTTCAATAAATAGTACTTTTTCTAGTTATTTTCATGCTTAGTATATTTAAAAACACATTTTGTTGGGGATGAGTATGTTGGGGTAGATGGCAAAGGGTCATTCTACTTAATGCTTAGATCATGAGTTCGAGTTCTACTCAAGTCATCTGCTCCCCATCATTCATCTCTTTTTTAAGAGATAGTACGTGTTTAATCGTAGAGTCACAGAGAAATGTAAAATGATTTCATTTGAGTCGGGCTCTCACAAGTAGCCTCGTCTATGAGACTTCCAAATGAGCTCAAGCATATTTATTGTTATGGGAAAAGAAAAAAAGAAGAACGAAGCTAAGACTGCAACTACGATTATGTCAACTTGAAACAAAATGAGCTCAAGCATGTGTTAAAACAGATCAAGCTGATATAATGGAGTTTTTGAAAACATATAATTCTATGCAGGGCCATGCCATTGGTTTAGGTGGCCTTTTCGTCTGTTTTTTTTTTACCTTTTCGTCCGTTTTTTACGTTTTCGTCTGTCATGTTTTCGTCCGTTTTTTTACGCTTTCATCTGTTTTTTATGTTTTCGTCCGTTTTTAACGTTTTCGTCCATTTTTTACCTTTTCGTTCGTGGTTTTATCTTTTCTCTCGTTTTTTACGTTTTCCTCCTTTTTCATCCGTTTTTTACATTTTCGTCCGTCTTTTTACGTTTTCGTCCGTCTCTTTACTTTTTCGTCCGTTTTTTTACGTTTTCATCCGTTTTTATGTTTTCGTCCTTTTTTTTACGAAAACGTAAAAATAGGACTAAAACGTAAAAAACCGGGCAAAAACGTGCAAAGACGGGCGAAAACGTAAAAAGAACGAAACTGGAGGAAAACGTAAAAAAATTAAAAAACGGACGAAAACGTAAAGAAACAGATGAAAACGTAAAAAATCAGACAAAAAGGTAAAAAAACAGGCGAAAACGTAAAAAAACTTACGAAAACGAAAGAAATGCACGAAAACGTAAAAAACGGACGAAAACGTAAAAATACGGACGAAAACGTGAGAAACGGACGAAAACATAATAAAACGTAAAAAACGGACGAAAACTTAAAAAACAGACGAAAACTAAAACAACGGGCGAAAATGTAAAAATACCGACAAAAACGCAAAAAACGGACGCAAATGTAAAAAACGGACGAAAACGTAAAAACTCGAAGAAAACGTAAAAAAAAGATGAAAACGTAATAAACGGACGAAAACGCAAAAAATTATCCTTGTCCGTTTTGGCCTTGCTCGTTTTGACCCTTGCCCGTTTTAACCCATACTTATTTAGGCTCGTGCCCGTTTTGCCTGGTACCCGTGCCCGTTTTGCCTGGTACCCGTGCCCCCTCCCCCCAGGCCCGCCCGTTTTGCCACCTATAAAAGGAGGCATAATCAGCTATCCAATTAATTAACAAATTAAAAGTTTGTAACCTAAAATGGTAAAAGATAATTCACAATGACCTCAATAAAAAATTTAAAGTAAATAGTGAAAGTGTTACTCTTTTGAATATGTATGTTATGAGACTTTGTTGATCAAGTTTAGGGATGAGCAAAAGAACCAAGAATCAGACCCGGAACCGAGAACCAGACCGGAACCAATAAGAATCGAACTGGAACCAGAATCGTAGGTTTCGGTTTCGGTTCTTGAATTTGACATTTTTTGATTCTTGGGTCGGGTCGGTTCGGTTCGGTTCCACCGGTTCTCGGTTCCGGAACCAAATACCCAATTATTCTAAAAACATGTCATTTTTCTCATACTTAAGTTATACGTATCATAAAAAACCCCTATAGAACTCGCTTGTCAACGATGATTGTGGAAGCTTTGACTTGCACCCAAGATTTGGTGAGAAAGTCGAGAAGCAAAGAAGATTTCT
>BQNB010133668.1:0-18428 GCA_026074375.1 Tanacetum coccineum
TATTGGTTTGAGCATAGATAGGTATAGGTGCTTCTGGGTATGCCCGGATGTAATTTATTGTGAAACGTAAGCGTTTTACGTAACCAATAAAAATAAATTATGAAAAGTTATAAATGATACTCTTAATAATCATATAACACTTGTTTGATGAAAACTTTTATTTGTTTGGTGTCCGTTTACGTTGAATGGTGATTTTTAGTTTGCGCGATTTAAATATAAGATAATAATTAAAAGCGAACACGTAAAACCCTAAAAATAAATAATGAAAATAATTAAGTTGGGAAATTACCTGAAAATGTGAAATGTTACACCTTTCGCTGAACTCTCCAAACTAAACCCTCAAAAGCTGAGCTGACCCCTTTAGTTTTGAACCCCCCAGCGCTGAAGTAAACCTTCAGTTTTGAACCCAATCGCTGAAGTGATTAAACCTGGTCTAAAAGCTGAACCGCAGGTCAATATTCAAAGCTGAACTGAACCCCTTTCAGTTTTGAACCTTAAGTTTTAATTAAATCTTAGACGCTAAACCAGTCACGAAATTGGTGACCGAACCCAGTCAGATACTGAACTGAACCTCCAAGAAAAAGTGAAGAATCTCAACATCTGCTACATTAAAGAATCAAGCTTTTTGCCTTTTATGTTTTTGTAATTCAGAGTAAGAAGAAGCCATTATGCTCACATACTACTGATTAAACTTAGGCTATTTTTCTATCAAAATAGGGGGAGATTGTTGGGCCAATTTAGTGCCTAATTATCCTTTGTATAGGATTTGTATGTAAAATATCCTAAGTAGAAAAACAAGTCGCTAAACGAAAATATGTTCAGCGAGTCATCCTCAAGAAGTCCTTCGGAGTTTGAAGAAAAGACTCATCACAACCTGAGGCAGATCTCAGCGAGTGAAGAAAGGACCAGGATCAGGATGATGGAGTTATTAAGTGTTGACAATATCTTACTAACTCCCTCAAAACTATCTCTGAAAGAATACAACCTGAAGATATTAGCGAGAACTTCCTAAAAGCTAAAGGAAAATGAAGACATAAAGTACAAGAGTGGTTACTTGTACTTTATCAAAGCTAAAAGTTTACCTTTCCCAAAAAGTAAAAGAAGAAAATGAAGACATAAAGTACAAAGTACCAGCTTGCACTTTATTGAAGCTTCCAAGAGAAGCTTCACCAATTTCTTTTTAAGTAGATAGGTTGTAAAAGAGATAGTTATGCATTCCTAAACAAGAACAAAATAATACACAACATTATAGTTGATAGGATTCATCCTCTCCTAGAACACACAAAGCCAAGCAGATGCAAGTGATTCACATTATGAGAGTTTATTTGTCATTCAATCTCGGTTGTTGTTCCGCCAACAACCGAGTATAATTCTTTGATTTATATTAATAAAGATTTAAACGTTGAAAATTACAAATGGTGTTATTAGTATCTTATTGGTCTCCCGTTGAATATATTTATTTGTTTGCACAATTTTAAGGACCAACAATAATACCGGTGCACACACAGGTTCTAACATAAAATTTTAATTACGTATTAGTATATTATATTTGTAGTTTAAATTAAATTGAATATGAGTATGTTGTACATAATAATCATTATTATATAACTCATTCAACGGCTAAAACGATGTGGTTTTAGTAGCTTAGGCTCATGCGGTTTGGACTGGGTTAGGGGTTTGGGTTGGGTTAAAAAAAAGGCCCGTGCCTTTTTTTGTTTTTTCTTTATCCACCTACACCGCCTTACACACACACACTCACATTTGAGTTTTTTAAAATACGCTATGACACATTCCTAGATACTCTCACCCGATCGTTGCTTACATACGATTTCTTGCTTATTTTTTCGTAGGTTATTTATGGGTTTGTAGGTATGTTTTTTGGGGATTTATGGTTTTGGTGCATGAATGAGTTGGGATGTTGGTTTTTGTTTTTTGGTATTCTGGGTGGTTTATTAGATTCGATTACCGTAAGTTAGTTGTTTTGCATGCATTAGTTTGTGAGAGTGGGTTACGGGAACTTAGGGTTTTAGATAAATTGGGTCGCTATTTGGGTGTTTTGTTGTTTGTGTTGGTTTGCATGCATAATTGTTTGGGGATTTTGGGTAGTTTGTGAGGTTAGGTTTCGGGAACTTAGGGTTTGTGATAAGTTTAGGTTTCGATTTGGGTGTTTTTTTGTTTGTAGTTTGTGAGATTAGGTCACGGTTAGTTAGGATTTTTAATGAGTTGGGGTTTTGATTTGGGTGTTTTGTTGGTTATATTTGTGGATGAGGTATTAATTTATTCAGAATATTTGTGTTAGCGTATTAGATGTTTTGGTGTGAGTTAGTAGATGACTATATTTGTGAAAAGAAAATGATTTGGTTGTTTGTTTGTTAGGGGAGGGGGGGGGGGGGGGGGGGGGGGGGGGGGGGGGGGGGGGGGGGGGGGGGGGGGGGGGGGGTGGGGGGGGGGGGGGGGGGGGGGGGGGGGTGGGGGGGGGGGGGGGGGGGGGGGGGGGGGGGGGGGGGGGGGGAATGGGCATCATGGTTGCTTGACTTTGTATGTTTTGTTAGGTGCTGGTGTTTTTGGTAGAGCAAACTTTTTTCAATCAGGCTTGCAGCCATGCCCGGTATTTGGTCGGTTATCTTTGCATTTTCTACATTATTATGTGCTCTTGATTATTTGAAATGAGTTGGTATATGAGTATATTTGTGAAAATAAATGTAATTGGCTATTTGGTTGCTGAAATGGCTATGATGGTTACTTGTGTTTGTAGCTTCTAGTGAATGCCAGTATCTTGGCAGGGAAGCATATCTTGGGTCAGGTTTGCAGCCATCGACAATATTGCGTCTTAAGATTTTTCATTCTCAAGTTGGTGCCTTATGTGTTATTGTTGTTGTTTGGAATCATCAATGTTGTTGTTTTACCCGTTGAATGACTTTTTATATATTCGGTAGGGTATTGGCACATTGTTTTGGGTTCTAGATGATGTGGAATGAGTTGATACATGAGTATATTTTTAGAAATGATTAGATTTGCTATTTGTTTGTTGGAATGGCTATAATGGTTACATGCGTTTGAGTCTTCTACTAAATCCCTGTATCTTGGCGGGGAAGCCAGTATGGGTTCAAGTTTGCAGCCATGGCCGCTATTCCATATGTTATTTTCCATTCTCGGGTTGATGCCTTATGTGTTATTGTTTTAGTTTAGGCTAGTGTTGGTAGTCTTTGTTGGATCAAGTTTGCATTGATGTCGTTGTGTTAGCCGCTTAATGAGTTTTTATATAATTTGGCTTATTCCTTTTGGAGCTATTGGTGCATTTGAACATTGATATGTGGTGTGCATTATTTGGAATGAGTTGCTAGACAAGTATTTTGGTAAAACTAAATGCGATTGGCTATCTGGTTGCTCGAATGGCTTTGTTGTATTGTTTGGTTGGTTGTCTATTTTTGATTTTGGTGATGATGTTGATTGTACGTGCTTACATGTTTGATGGGCTGTAGTATGCTTGCGTTGGTATCTTGGATTGGTATCCTCACCTAGTGTGAGGCTGCAACTAATACTAGTGTTGCCTTTAGCTTTTACGTTCGCAGACTTGAGCCGCTCTAAATCTGTATCATGTATCTTTTTATCAACGTAGAATTATTATGTTTATCTGTATTTGGCTCGGAAAAAAATACATGGTACACGTGTGGAGCTTGTGCTCTTTATTTTTTTCTTGGTTGAATACTAATCAACGTTGATTTCCGTTGGTATATGTGAGTACGCTTTCGTACTGTATCGTTATGGTCTCAATTTGTAGCGGATGTGATTTATGTTTTATGATGTACCTGGGGCATTGACGATTCTTTTCTGCAGTTGCTTCTTTTTTATGTGTTGTTTGCTGAATTCCATCGCTTGGCGGGGTATCCACGGGTTGCGGTTGCAGCCAAGGATGGCGTTTGGTCGCACTTTGTTGACTGTAGATTCAAGCCCTTCTTTATTCTAATTTAACGACGCATGCGATGTATAGCTTATATCTTTACCAAATATATTTGATAACATCAAATAAGGTCATAATATTAGCATCATTTATCCCACTTATGTTGCTTGTTTTATAATGTTTATATGATATTTGGTACTAATTCATTTACATTTGTTAATATCAGTAAATATCAAGCAATTAGAGAAATATTGAAGAAAGGACGTGTTTTGGAGCTTAAACGAAGAATTCAAGAAGTCTACTGTTCTTGACATTCAATACGCCGTATTATTCTAGATCCTATACGTCGTATCAAAAGACTTAGACGAATTCAAGACCATTGTCTGACTTTGAAGAATACGCCGTATCCAATTCGTCAGATACACCGTATATGAAACCTTGGTCTACATTTAATGTAACACAATCTCAAGCCTATACGCCATATCCAGAACAAGCTATACGCCATATATGGAAGTCAATCATCGAATATTCCAAAAGATTCAAACGTGGAACCCATCGAATACGGTGTATCGAGCATTTTTCAGAGGTTATAAATACCGAACCCAAAAATGGATTTCAGTACGGAAGTAAAGCCCTAAACCACCAAGTCGACTAAGGGACGTTTATAGAAGCAGAAAAGGTCAGCAAAGAGCCTCAAGATCATAGGGAAACTCTAATACACGTTCGGTTATCGTTCTTTTACTTTGATCGTTCATATATGAAACCGTGTGTATTTTTACAATGACTATCGGCTGATACCTTTAGGTATCAGCCATGTTTAAAAAAAATTAATGTTTGGTTTGTCTATTTAGATTGTTTATTACTTGTTGCATGTTAATTATGTTTATCACATGATACTTGTTTATGTTTAATTATATGTTTAATCTATCATTCAACTGGATCTAGTAATATCAACCAAGTAGAGCTACAGTTTGGGATAGAACTTCATATAGCTTATGTGTGCCTTGGAATCATAGAATTATGAATTAAAAGTCCTTGAGTGCCTCCTTAGTTTAAAGAGTTGTAGACTAAGTGGTGATTTAGGATTACAAATAACATTATGTGGCTTTGGTTTAGGTCACGACAGACTGTAGACTACCAAGTGCATCTTTGCGATTGAACATAAATGGGTAAAGTCTTGATGAGCTAGGTTTTGATATTCACCAGTATTGACTCCTAAGATAGATTATAATTAATGGATGTATGCTTATGAGATGTTCATTAATTGTAACATGATTAATTGAATAACTTTTAGGGAGAAGAACCACCTAAACCTTGCGAACGATATAACACCAACATAGTAATACAATCATTGCACCTTTGACAAGACCTGCGTTTTATTGGATTAACCGTGGCTGATATGTTTCCCTTATATTTGTGTTATACCGCTTCTTTATCGTTTGTTATCTTCTTATGTGTGTTTACTGCTTACTTGTCATTAACTTAGGAATAGACTAGCCAAAACTCATGCCAATCTCTCAGGCTGAAAGCCCCTCCTTTGTCACGTTAGTTTATGTTTAGATAAATAGAATTAATTAGGACTAACTTAGATAACTAAAATATTGGTAGACATAAGAACTAATGTTCTCGCTCTTAGTGATCGACACCCTACTTACCAACTAGTCTACGATTGATCAGGTACACTGCCCACAAGCGTTTCTCTATAGGTAAAGTCGGCAAAATATAAATTATAAAACTTGATAACATAAATTACCTATACACAATGAAGCACACATCAAGTTTTTGGCATCACACTCTGTAGGTTTAGACAAAAATGCGACCAAATTATGAGTATCTGCAAACTTTAGAGTCGTCATTTGTGTTGGGTTTTGATAATGGATGATAAAATTAAGTTAGGGTTTGTAATTGGAGAGTATTTAAAAGAATGAAATCGATTAATTGATTGAAATCAATTTAATCGAAGTATTTATGGAAAATACCCTTAACAACCCAACAATAGTAACTCACATAGTAAGTAATGCCTCGCAGTATTAAGCTTAGAAGTCGCCAGTATTAACTTCAATTCCATTCCAAACAGCTTTTCCATCATCAATCTAACACTTTTCTTTGCTTTTCCTGCAAAATGTTAGCCCAAAAACCAAGAAAACACAAGGCATAGTAATTTTCACAATTATCACAGTCTTAATTATACCTAGCAGTAGTAAGTATAAACTAACAGTTAAACTCAGCAGTATTTTTAATATAACCGCAGTACAAATTATACTTAACAGCAGAAACTTATAATGACATGAATTAACATTACTAATCATACAAACTCCTACAAAACGTTAAAGAATAAAAAGACTTAAAGATTTAGCATTTCAATACTAGCAATCAAATATTGAAATCTACTTACATCAAAAGTTTTTGTAAGAAGATCTGCAACATTCTTGTCAATATGGATTTTAACCATTTGAATCAATTTCTTTTCATTGCAATCTTTAATAAAATGATGTCTGATCTCTATAAGCTTTGTTTTTGAATGAAAAACAGGATTTTTAATTATGCAAATAGTACTGTTATTGTCAATAAAGATCTTGATATGCATAAAATTGTACCTATAATCAAGTAGTTGATTCTGAATCCAAAGCACTTGTCCACAACAACTTGAAGCAGCCACATACTCAGCTTCTGTTATAGAATTTGCAACCACTGTCTGTTTCTTGCATTGCCATGATATTAATCTACATCCAAGGAATTGACAACCTTCTGTTGTAGACTTTCTATCCAAGCTTGCTCCAGCATAATCACTATCAGTGTATGCTACCAAATCAAAAGGAGAATCTTTTGGATACCAAAGGCCTAATTTTGGTTGACCTTTTAAGTACCTAAAAATCCTTTTCACAACATGAAGATGTGAAACCTTTGGATTGACTTGGTATCTAGCATAGGCACACACTACAAACATGATGTCAGGTATTGAAGATGTAAGATATATCAATGAACCAATCATTGGCCTATACATATGAATATCTACTCTTCACCATCCTTCATCCTTGAGCAGAGGCATTTGAGTTTCTATTGGTGTGCTATTGGCAGTCTGACTTCTATAAACCTAAATTTCTAAAATTTCAGAACATATTTATCTTGACTAAAAATATTTCATCCACCTCTGCTTCACCTTGTAAATCCCAAGATAATGTAAGTTCTCCCATATAACTCATCTAAAATTTCTCATGCATCAACTTCTCAAATGCAATGCATAACTCTTTATTTTAACCAAAGATGATATCATCCACATAAACTTGGACCAACAAATATCACCTTGTACCTTATTGGATGTATAAAGGTCATGTCATTTTCCCTCTTTGAAACCCATTGACCAACAGAATAAGTGTTAACAGGTTTCATAAGCTTGATAGTAGTCCCATATCAGTGCTTTTCAACCTTGTATACTCTATCAGAAAGTCTGGTTCTTCAATCCTGGTGTTGACATACATACACCTCTCTACAATCATTCCCCAATAGAAATAGCACTTTTTACATCCAATTAGATACACACCCCAAAACTTTACATGAAGCATAATAAAAATAGCCAATTGCTTTCCATTCTTGCAACAGGGGCAAAGACTTCATCATAATCAACCCCTTCTTCTTGTGTGTATCCTTGAGCAACAATCTTGCTTTATTTCTACACAATTCCCCTTTCATCTTTTTTATTCCTAAAAACTCATTTACGCCTATAGCCCTTTTTCCATTTGGTAAATCTACTAAAGTCCAAACTTCTTAAATAACGTGAATTGATTTGAGCTTCTCCTCCATCGCCTCTATCCCAACGTTGATCCCTTCAATGCATAAATTACATTTGGTCTTCATGTGATTAAAAAAATAAGCAAACAAGCAATATTGAAGGTCTTAAATGGTTTCTTCTTAGTTGTATATACTAACAACCCATTGTTCCTCCAAATTCTTTGACATCTTTCTTGTTTGTGTAGCTGATTACAAATCTCCAATCACTTGATCAAGAGGATGATCTTTATGAATTCTTGTAGCTGGATTAGGACTGACTTTGATTGTTGTATCCAAATTGTTCATGTCAGCCACTGCACCATCATCTTCATCATCTCTTGAGAAGTCAAATATGCTATCATCTTCTAAAGCAGGCATATTTGGATCAAATGAAAGTTCAATGCTTGTTTTTCCACCAAAACAGTAACCTCATTTATGCCAACAACATTAATAGTTGAACTAACAGTATTAACATTACCATCAGTATTAACATGAGTAGTGTTGTTAACATTATCTTCCTTCTCTTGATCTTCACTATCTTTCCTTGGATCTTCATCAACCTTCTTTCCATCATCACTTGAAGGTTTGGATCCATCATCATGAGAACTCTTTGAATCTTGGAAATATGGTGTATCAGTAGTCCATAATGGTAGCAAAATGTAATCTTTAACAGGTTCTGTCTCCTTTCTAGCTTGACCTGCATTATGACTTGCTTTTGTACCTGCAAAACCATTAGACTGTGTACCTGCAACAATTGTCTCATAATTCATTGTTCTTGATAGTGCATCAATATCAAATAGCCAATCCGGTCCACTACCTACAACATTAGGTGTACTCTCACTAAACCTAATATGCAAGTTTTCTGCCACTATTCTTGTTCAACTATTGAATACTCTAAAGGCTTTACTATTCAAAGAGTACCCAACAAAGAAACCTTCATCAGCCTTACCATCAAATTTGCCTAAGTGATCTATGGTATTGAGAATGGTAACAGGACACCCAAATGTCGCATAAAACTTAAAGTTTGGTGTTCTAGCCAGAAAAAGATCATTGGGGGCCTGTTATAGCTTAACTACTAACGCTCTATTTTGCACATAGCAAGCAGTATTAACTACTTCTGCCCAAAAAGTAGTTGGCAACTTAGAATCAGCTAGCATAGTCCTAGCAGCCTCAATTAGTATCCTATTCCTCCTCTCAGCAACTCCATTTTGTTTAGGAGTTCTAGCTACACTAAATTGTCTCAAAATACTCTTCATCTCACAAAACTGATTCATTTCTCTGTTTTTGAACTCAGTTCTATTATCACATCCTAATCACTTAACCTGTGAGCTACCGAAGATTTTCTATCCAGTTATAGACTGAGAGATCCAATATCTCACCTTAGTAGCTAGAAAGAAAACCCATGTAAACCTACTGTAATCATCTGTGACAACTAGGCAATACATTTTCTTCTTAATGCTTTTTACAAATGTTGGACCAAACAAGTCCATATGCAACAAATGTAAAGGAAGACTGATTGAGTTCTCTGTTTTGGACTTACAAGAGGCTCTGTGCTGCTTTCCCTTTTGACAAGCAAATACAGTTTTGATCATTTTTCAAAAAGTTAGAGCTAAACCTCTTACAAAATTTCCCTTACCAATTTATTCATGATTTTTGAAATTTAAGTGACCTAGCCTTCTATGCCAAAGTTTAAATCATCAGTTGGCTTTGCAAAAAGGCAAGTTAAACCTCCTTTATGAACTATGTTTTTTAAATCAACACTATACATATTAGTTATATTCTGAACTCTAAGTAAAACTTGACTTTCATCAATTAACTTAAAGTTTTTAGATAAACAATACATTCAGTGTCATTAAAAAGAACACTATTCTTTTTATCACACATTTGTGAGACACTAAAGAGATTAAACTTTAACTCTCTCATAAAATACACATTTTCAAAATCTCATTACCAGATTAATGTACCTTTTCTTGTGATTTTCCCTCCTTTGGGGTTCCCTCCAAAAGCAACATATCCTCCATCTATCTCTTTATAGTTAGTAAGATAGGACATGTTCCCAGTAATGTACCTTGAGCATCCACTATCAATCACTCCTTTATCTTGTAAATCCATTTGTGGATTGCCCTGCACATTAGATAAGAAAATCAGTTTCTTTTGGGGATCCAAGCCATCACTGACTTGGATCTGCCTTGTGCATCAATATAATCAAACTTCTTTAGGGTGATTGATGCACTATTATGTTTAGAAACATGGTCTAAAACGTTAGTCTTTGGTTTCCAAACCTAACAAGCTGAGGCCTTAACAACATTAACATTATTTCCCTTAACAGCATTAACTACTGCTTTTGGCCTAGCAGTATTAAATTTTTTACCACTAACAGTATTAACCCTTTGATCAATATTACTGTTTTTGAATGTTGTGTTCTTATGAATGGGCCTCTTAACAGTTAAAAGTGATATTTTAGAAGATATGACATTGGTCTAGCAGCATTCACTGTTATTTTTAAGTGAGCAGTATTAACTTGTCTAGCAGTATTAAATGATACTAAACCAGACTTCATTAGTACTACTCTTGGAACCATGTTCTTTTTAGCACAAGGGTGAGTCTTTTTAGCAAAATTTTGATGATTCACCCTTTGAGCATTGTTCCAAACAGGTTTTACCATCCTTTGATTTTGAAACTATTTTTGATGGTAATTGCAATCAACTTGCAAATGATCAAAGCTTCCACACACATAACATGCCTTATTAAACATCTCAAAATTGCTTCCTAGTATTTGAGACATCATATTGTTCCAATTTTTTTGATTACCTCTTGAATTGTGAGTGTTTTGCCTTTGTTGCTCAACTTGTTTAGCATTTTTCCTAGTAGTTTTCTCTTGTTGCTTAGGTTTGACAAACTCTGTCTTAGCAATACTACGCTTAACTGTTTTCTTCTCAGTTTTAGGTTGAGACATGGTATGTGCTTAAATACACATACCTTTTACCTAATAAAACAAGCTAAAAAGATCAATAATGACCAATAAATACATAAAAATGCATTGTATTTGTTTGTATTGTGAATTGTGTCATGCAGGTAACGTATATTGCACAAAAAGACAAAAAAATGAAGCAAAACAGACAAAACCGAGCACGGGAATGGAAAGAGTACAAGAAATCGAAGCCAAAGGCAAATTTATCCAAAATCCAATCCTACTGAACCTTTATCATAAAAGAAACCCTAAAACAATTACACCGTTAGTCCTTATAGAATTACACCGTTATTCCTAAACCTAACAAACCCCTTTATAACCTTAACTTCTGTTAAATCTTTTTCTTATAAAACCCTTACCCGGCCCAACAACTAGAAAACATAAACTTTCAGATGCATTTTCAAATTTATCTACATTAAATTGAATGCTATCTTTTTCTTTTTGAAGTTTTTCAAGCTTCTTTCTAAGCTCACTAATAGTTATTTCTCCTACTTGAATATCCCATTTTAAGCCATTAATGTTTTCTACATAAACAGACTCATTCTTTTTATAAAATTCAAGTTTTTCTTCCACTGATTCTAAACCTGTTTTATAACCTAAAACCATTAAACTAGATTTCTCTAAATCTCTTAATAGTTGATCATTTTGATATTTAAGTAATTTAACAGTTTCCATACAAGATTTTGAACAATTTGAATCATTGGATACTTTTGAGTCAGAATTTGAAGATGACTAAGCCATGAGTGCATAATTAGGCCCTTCATTTGCCTAATCACTCCAGTCATATCCACCAAGACCATCACATGACACCAAAGCTGTGGAAGTAGATGTTTCTACAGGCACACTCCTTCTTGAGCTTTCCTTCTTGTTGTCTTGATTTCTTGGAGCTCTGCACTCCCTAGCAAAAATGTCCCCTCTTGTGGCAGTTGTAGCACTCCACTTTGGACTTATCAAAACCAATAGTCTCATTTCCATTAAAAGTAAGCTTCCTTCTTGTATTCTTTAAAAACCTTCTAGCCCTCATGGTCAACATGGCCATTTGCCATCTCAAATCCATCTCTTCTATGTCATCAGGATGGATTTGTTACAAGTCCTCATGTGCAAGTTGAGGACTATTTGGTTGACTAGCAAAGAATGAACAAATAACAACATCACTTAAGTTATTAATATTTGTAGAGTAAGCAGTATTAACTTGAGTGCTAGAAGTAGTAACTCCATGAGCAACATTAACTGCTTCATTAGAGCTGCTAGTGTTGTTATTAGAAGAGGACACAAAAGCCATGTTCTGTATGCTTGAACTTGAGCTAGAGATCCCTTTAACTTCTGGTTCATACACCTTGAGGTTGTTGTAGAGATCATCCATGCTCATTGTATCCAAATCAGTTTTATTCCTCTACACAACAGCATGTGTCTTCCACTTAGGTGACAAACTTCTTAATAACTTTTGATTAACATCTTCTTGTGAAAGCTTTTCACCCAAAAGCTCCAACTGACTCACAAGCTTTTGAAGCCTATCAAAAGTTTGATCAAGCATCTCTGAGCTTGGAGCAATGAAGTTTTCATATTGCTGCTTTAAGAGATTCATTTGAGTCTTTTTAGTAGCTTCATTCCTACCAAATCTCTTTTCAATAGCTTCCAGCAACAGCTTAGCATCCTTTATAGGGTTAAACTTTAACAGGTGTTCATTGGGAATGCCCATCATTAAAGTACTTCTAGCCTTCACTTATAATCTTCTCATAGCCTTTTCTTTGGCAGTTGTAATAGGCATCACTTTCATGACACCTTCTACCATTTATGTTTTTGGCAAGGTTTCACCATTCTTTATGACTTCCCACAGTGCATAGTCTATCATCTAGATGTATTGTTCAATCCTCATCCTCCATAACTTAAACTCACCCGGTTTGAGAATGGGAACATTGGATGCAGCCACCATGTGTGCAGAATCTTGATCTATATCTTCTAGCAAAGTTTCTCAAAGCAACAAGCTCTGATACTACTTGTTGGTCACACTTCAACACTTTTATAGATCGAATTCCTTAAGCTTGTTTAAGGTTTAGTTATATTAGATAAATCTAACACAACTATAGTAGAAACTTTGTGTGAATGTATTAAAGATTATGCGGAATCTAATCTTTAATAAGAAGAATTTTCAATGGAACAGTAAAACACAATGAACATATAATTCAACAAAACATAAAAGCTCTAATATTATTAAGCAAATAATACGAATACTCTCAAAGTATTAGGGTTACAAAGACCTTAAAGCTATGATAATTCTATGAATGACTTGTTTGGTTTTGATACATGTATTGGTATATCAATCTTTATGCCCTAGGACCTCCTTTTATACACCAATGAGTCCTAAACGACTTACAATACTTTCCTAAGTAATCATAATCTTCTAAACAAATAACTTATACATATCTTTTACCAAAATAAACTAACTCAGCAGTACTAACTTCTTCACTAGCAGCATTAACTCCTTTAGCATCATTAACTTTGTACTAGCAGTAGTAACTTGTGTACTAGCAGTACTAACTACTTAGCAGTTTTTCTTCTAAGTCTCTAAGCAGTCTTAACTTCCACTAGCAGTAGTAAACACTTAGAATAATTTTCATTGAAATTTTCCAGCAGCACTAACTTTGACTGAGCAGCATTAACATCAATAAGAAGAGTAGTAATTCCAAACAATATCAAGAACCTTTTAATCCCAACATCATTGTCCATATCAGATTTTAAATCATTAACAGAGATTAATTTATAAGAGAATGAATCATTATCGTATATAAAAGTGTAATCTTCATTATCAAATTCGGAAAATGATATTTCAAAATCTAAATTAACTTCATCGACATGCTGAGGACTTACCGTGGGTTTAGATAAGAGCTCTAATTTAGATTTTAACGCATCATTACAGGCTATAGCTGGGAATTCCATTTCAAAAAATTTGAGATCGTTAATGTCATCAACATACCTAATATTATCATATGTAGCAGTTTTCCAGTTGTACACTTTACCGTTTCTAAGAGCTCTCTTAGTTTCGACTTGAACATATTCCTCCATAGTAATATTAGGGTCGTTCATTTCCTGTAATAAATTTGCTACAAACATAGAAAAATGTCAAATAGATCGATACGCTGTATGAAGTGGACTAAATACACCGTATTGATGATTAAAGTCGAATGCGATGTATTGGTTTTGAAAAAATTTATACGCCGTATTCAGTATTCGACTCAAAAAATTACAACAGACTTTAATAATGCAGAATACATAAACACTCAAATATGCAAAAATATACAATGCAAAAAAACACGAAACAACCACTCAAATATGCAAATTAATCTAAACTAAACTAAATCTAAACTAAAAATAATAATAAACAAGAATTAACAATTTCACTCTCCGGCAGCGGCGCCAAAAACTTGATGTGCGTTTGTCGTTGTAGGTAATTTATGTTATCAAGTTTTACTATTTATATTTTGTCGACTTTACCTATAGAGAAACGCTTACGGGCAGTGTACCTGATCAATCATAGACTAGTTAGTAAGTAGGGTGTCGATCACTAAGAGCGAGAATGTTAATTCTTATGTCTACCAGTATTTTAGTTATCTAAGTTAGTCCTAATTAATTATATATATCTAAACCTAAACTAACATTACAAAGGGGGGCTTTCAGCTTGAGAGACTAGCACGGTTTTGGTTATTCTATTCCTAAGTTGATGATAAGTAAAGCAGTAAACACACACAAGAAGATAATAAACAATAGAGAAGCGGTCTAGCACAAATATAAAGGAAACATATCCATGGTTAATCCAATAAAATGCAGGTCTTGTCTAAAGTGCAATGATTGCATTATTATGTTGGTGTTATATAATTCGCAAGGTTTAGGTGGTTCTTCTCCCTAAACGTTATTCAGTTAATCTTGTCATAATTTATGAACGTCTCATAAGCATATATCCATTAATTATAATCTATCTTAGGAGTCAATACTGGTGAATATCAAAACCTAGCTCGTCAAGACATTACCCACTTATGTTCAATCACATACATGCACTTGGTAGTCTACAGTCCGTCGTGACCCAAAGCAAAGCTACAGAATGTTATTTGTAATCCCAAGTTACCACTTGGGAGGCACTAAAGGAATTTTAATTCGTAATCCTATGATTCCAAGGCACACATAAGCTATATGAAGTTCAATCCTTGACTCTAGCTCTACTTGGTCCATATTACTAGATCCAGTTGAATGATAGATTAAACGCATGATTAAACATAAACAAGTATCATATGATAAACATAATTAACATGAAACATGTAATAAACAATATAGATAGACAAACCAAACATTAAACATTCATAAACATGGCTGATACCAATAGTCATTGTAAAAATACACACGGTTTCATATATGAACAATCATAGTAAAAGAACCATAACCAAACACGTATTGGGTTGTGCGAAGATTACAAGAGTTTCCCTATGATCTTGAGGCTCTTTGCTGACCTTTTCTGCTTCTATAAACGTCCCTTAGTCGACTTGGTGGTTTAGGGCTTTACTTCCGTACTAAAATCCGTTTTAGGGTTCGGTATTTATAACCTCTGAAAAATTCCCGATACGCTGTATTCGATGGGTTCGATACGGCGTATCCAGTTACTTAGAGTGGGCTTCACGTTTGAATCTTTTGGAATATTCGATGATTGACTTCCATATATGGCGTATAGCTTGTTCTGGATATGGCGTATAGGCTTGAGATTGTGTTACATTAAAAGGTAAGACCAAGGTTCATATACGTTGTTATCTGACGAATTAGATACGGTCGTATTCTTCAAAGTCAGACAATGGTCCTTGAATCGTCTAAGTCTTTTTGATACGTACGTATAGGATATAGAATATACGGCGTATTGAATGTCAAGAACAGTAGACTTCTTGAATTCTTCGTTTAAGCTCCAAAACAAACGAGACATGTCCTCTTCTACATATTTCTCTAATTGCTTGATATTTACTGATATTAACAAATGTAAATGAATTAGTACCAAATATCATATAAACATTATAAAACAAGCAACATAAGTGGGATAAATGATGCTAATATTATGACCTTATTTGATGTTATCAAATATATTTGTCAAAGATATAGGCCGTATATCACATGCTTCATTAAATTAGAATAAAGAAGGGCTCAGATCTACAATCAACAAAGTGCGACCAAACGCCATCCTTGACTGCAACCGCAACCCGTAACGGATACCCCGCCAAGCGATGGAATTCAAAAAACAACACATAAAAAAAGAAGCAACTGCAAAAATTAATCGTCATTGCCACATGTACATCATAAAACATAAATCACATCCGCCAAAATAATAGAGACCATAACGCTGCAGTACGAAAGCATACTCATATATACCAACAGAAATAAGTGTTGATCAATGTTCAACCAATAAAAAAATAGAGACCATAGGCTCCACACATGTACAGTATTTTTTTTCAGAGCCTAAATAAGATAAACATAAAAATTCTACTTTATAAAAAGATACCTGATATAGATTTAGAGCGGCTCAAGTCTGCGAACGTAAAAGCTAAAGGCAACACTAGTATTAGTTGCAGCCTCACACTAGGTGAGGATACCAAGCCAAGATACCAACGCAAGCATACTACAGCCCATCAAACATGTAAGCACGTACAATCAACATCATCACCAAAATCAAAAATAGACAACCAACCAAACAATACAACAAAGCCATTCGAGCAACCAGATAGCCAATCGCATTTAGTTTTACAAAAATACTTGTCTAGCAACTCATTCCAAATAATGCACACCACATATCAATGTTCAAATGCACCAATAGCTCCAAAAGGAATAAGCCAAATTATATAAAAACTCATTAAGCGGCTAACACAACGACATCAGTGCAAACTTGATCCAACACAGACTGCCAACACCAGCCTAAACTAAAACAATAACACATAAGGCATCAACCCGAGAATGGAAAATAACATATGGAATAGCGGCCATGGCTGCAAACTTAAACCCAGACAGGCTTCCCTGCCAAGATACATGGATTTAGTATAAGACTCAAACGCAAGTAACCATTATAGCCATTCCAACAAACAAATAGCAAATCTAATAATTTCTAAAAATATACTCATGTATCAACTCATTCCACATCATCTAGAACCCAAAACAATGTGCCAATACCCTACCGAATATATAAAAAGTCATTCAACAGGTAAAACAACAGCATTGATGATTCCAAACAACAACAATAACACATAAGGCACCAACTTGAGAATGAAAAATCTTAAGACGCAATATCGTCGATGGCTGCAAACCTGACCCAAGACATGCTTCCCCGCCAAGATACTGACATTCACTAGAAGCTACAAACGCAAGTAACCATCATAGCCATTTCAGCAAACAAATAGCCAATTACATTTATTTTCACAAATATACTCATATACCAACTCATTTCAAATAATTAAGAGCACATAATAATGCGGAAAATGCAAAGATAACAGACCAAATAACGGGTATGGCTGCAAGCCCGATTGAAAAAAGTTTGCTCTACCAAAAACACCAGCACCTAACAAAACATACAAAGTCAAGCAACCATGATGCCCATTCTAACAAACAAACAACCAAATCATTTTCTTTTCACAAATATAGTCATCTACTAACTCACACCAAAACATCTAATACGCTAACACAAATATTCTGAATAAATTAATACCTCATCCACAAATATAACCAACAAAACACCCAAATCAAAACCCCAACTCATCAAAAATCCTAACTAACCGTGACCTAATCTCACAAACTACAAACAACAAAACACCCAAATCGAAACCTAAACTTATCACAAACCCTAAGTTCCCGAAACCTAACCTCACAAACTACCTAAAATCCCCAAACAATTATGCATGCAAACCAACACAAACAACAAAACACCCAAATAGCGACCCAATTTATCTAAAACCCTAAGTTCCCGTAACCCACTCTCACAAACTAATGCATGCAAAACAACTAACTTACGGTAATCGAATCTAATAAACCACCCAGAATACCAAAAAACAAAAACCAACATCCCAACTCATTCATGCACCAAAACCATAAATCCCCAAAAAACATACCTACAAACCCATAAATAACCTACGTAAAAAGATAAGCAGAAATCGTATTGTAGCACGATCGGGTGAGAGTATCTAGGAATGTGTCATAGCGTATTTTAAAAGACTCAAATGTGAGTGTGTGTGTGTGTGTGAGAGGCGGTGTAGGTGGATAAAGAAAAAACAAAAAAAAGGCACGAGCCTTTTTTTTAACCCAACCCAAACCCCTAACCCAGTCCAAACCGCACGAGCCTAAGCAGTCTAAAACCACGTCATTTTAGCCGTTGAATGAGTTATATAATAATGATTATTATGTACAACATACTTATATTCAATTTAATTTAAACTACAAATATAATATACTAATACGTAATTAAAATTTTATGTTAGAACCCGTGTGTGCACCGGTATTATTGTTGGTCCTTAAAATCGTGCAAACAAATAAATATATTCAACGGGAGACCAATAAGATACTAATAACACCATTTGTAGTTTTCAACGTTTAAATATTTATTAATATAAATCAAATAATTATACCCGGTTGTTGGCGGAACAACAACCGGGATTAAATGACAAATAAACTCTCCTAATGTGAATCACATGCATCTTCTTGGCTTTGTGTGTTCTAGGAGAGGATGAATCCTATCAACTATAATGTTGTGTATTATTTTGTGCTTGTTTAGGAATG
>BQNB010133670.1:0-18428 GCA_026074375.1 Tanacetum coccineum
TACTAAAAACGGATTACAATACTTTGGAAATTGAAAGTTACAAAAGTTTAAAGAGAAAAATTACATTTAAAATTGAAAATTACATAAGCTAATTAAAATTAAAAGTTTTTTTAAGGAAAAAAGGAAGATTCTTCATGTGAGAGTGAAGGAGTCTTTTTATAGCTGCCAGGAGAAGCTTTTAGGTGTCAAGCCAAAGTTTGTTACACGATCCCATCAATCCTGGCTCTTTATTTCTTCAATCATTTGGAGCTCAATATCCACCGTTGGATTAGATTTTGATCACACGGATTGCCAACGTGGCAATCCGTGATGTGACACTCATGTGCTTCTTTTGTACTCTTTTTTGTATAAAAATCTAACCCTTGGTGTGTTTTCTTCATTATACGCGTGTCCTTTCTTTTAGGAATTGGCCAATGAGAGCGTTTGGTGATGTTAAACTCTGCCAACATGTACCTTTTCACTTGAATTACCCTTTCATGCCCTTAATTTGCACTTGCCCCTTGATTTTGACCTCGTGGTAAAAGGAAGAAGACGATGAATAGTGTAAAACCACTTTTCCTCCTCCTTTTAATTGTATAAGGGTGAGAGAGTTTGACTGGCTTGCTTTTGGGCTTTGACTTTGGCTTATATGAAAAGAAATGGGCCATGGAATGTGGTGTTGGGCCAAGGAAGGGTTATCAGGTTATTTGTTTTTGGGCTAACAAGAAGATAATGTGTGTTATCTCTTAGTATAAAGAGATAACGCCCGTTAGGGTTTAGGGGACTCTTTTTGCAATTTGGTTAACTTTGAGGGACTGATTTGGAATTTTTGGGTTTTGTCTTTTTGTGGTTAACTTTGATTGACCAAGGGTTGACTTTGGTTGACCTTGATAGCATTCTCCCGGCTCTTGTATTCTCTTTCCTTTCCCGTGTCCGTGTTTATCCGGTTTTGACCATTTTCTTTAGAGTTTTACAATATCCATACCTACACAATCACAAAGACAAAACAAGCAATATACAAGCATTTAAAGCATAATTTTGTATTTTATGGGTTATTTTTGATATAAAACGGATATGTGTTTTTACACATATTAGTGACAATGGAACTGAGTTTAAAAATAATGACATGAATTAGTTCTATGGGATGAAAAGGATTAAGAGGGAGTTTAGTGTTGCCAGAACTCCACAACAAAATAGAGTTGCTGAAAGAAAGAATAGGACACTAATAGAGGCAGCTAGGACTATGCTAGCAGATTCATTATTACCTACTACATTTTAGGCTGAAGCAGTTAATACTGCTTGTTATGTTCAGAATAGGGTTCTAGTGACCAAGCCTCACAACAAGACACCTTATGAACTATTACTTGGTAGACCACCTAGTATAAGCTTTATGAGACCTTTTGGGTGTCTTGTGACTATTCTTAATACCTTAGATCCCCTAGGAAAATTTGATGGGAAGGCTGATGAGGGGTTCTTGGTTGGATACTCTATAAATAGCAAGGCTTTTAGGGTATTTAACACTAGAACTAGGAAGGTAGAGGAGAATCTGCACATAAACTTTCTTGAAAACAAACCCAATGTTGCAAGGAGTGGTCCAGAATGGCTCTTTGATATTGATTCACTGACAAAATCTATGAATTATGAGCCAGTTACTGTAGGAAATCAAACTAATGGTGATGCAGGTATAGAGACAAATGTTAATGCAGGGCAAGCTGGACAGGAGAAAGCATCTGATCATGAATACATACTGCTACCACTCATGCTTTCTAATTCTCCACTCTCTTCAAGTTCTCAGAGCACAGATAATAAGGATGCTGATGAGGTACCAGGAAAAGGAGATGATGATTTAAGTGAAAGAAATGGTCAAGAAAAGGAAGAAGGAGCTTCAAATAAAGAAGATGACCAGCATGTGCAAGATTTCAGAGCTGAATTGGATAATTTGCTTGTTCAACAGAAAGAAGGTTTTGCTAACAACACTAACAGAGTTTCTACTGTTAATCCATCTGTTAGTGCTGCTGGACAAGGTTTTGATAATGCTGATGATCAAGAAAGGATTGATAGCAGTACTCAAGATGTTAATACTGCTGGGCCAAGTATTAATACTGCCAGTGAAAATATTAATACTGGTAGCTCAAATATTAATACTGCTAGTCCTATTCCTAATGATCCAAGTATGCAATCTTTAGAAGCAACTGGTATCTTTAGTGGTGCATATGATAATGAAGATGTGGGTGCAGAGGCTGACCTTAACAACTTGGAAATCACCATGAATGTCAGTCCTATTCCCACAACCAGAATTCACAAGGATCATCCTAAAGACCAGATTATTGGAGACATAAATTCAGCTACTCAAACAAGGAGGATGACCAAGATTACTGAAGAACATGCTATGGTCAGTTACATTAAAAGGCAGAGGAGAACAAATCATAAAGATTATCAAAACTGCTTATTTGCCTGTTTTCTCCCACAAATAGAACCCAAGAAGGTGATTCAAGCTTTGACAGATCCAAGCTGGATAGAAGCAATGCAAGAGGAGCTTCTGCAATTTAAACTTCAAAAGGTTTAGACTCTGGTGGATCTTCCGAAAGGCAAGAGGGCTATTAGAACTAAGCGGGTATATAGAAACAAGAAAGATAAGAGAGGAATTGTAGTTAGAAACAAAGCAAGACTGGTTGCACAAGGTTATACCCAAGAAGAAGGCATTGATTATGATGAGGCTTTTGCTCACATTGCTAGGATAGAATTTACAAGGTAGAAATGGGCCCTTATGATGGTATCCATCATGCTACTTAGCCTGATTGGTTTGATAGACCTTGTTCTACCTAATTATTAGGAGGAAAATGGATTTAGAAGAGGTAATCTATTGATAAGGGACCTTTTTTTACAAGAAGGAAAAACGGGGATATCCTGTTAGTACAGGTGTATGTAGATGACATCATCTTTGGGTCTACTAAGAAGTCTTTATGTATAAAGTTTGAAAGTTTGATGCACAAAAAGTTCCAGATGAGTTCTATAGGGGAGCTTACTTTCTTCTTAGGGTTGTAGGTCATGCAAAGAGATGATGGAATATTCATCAGCCAAGACAAGTATGTGGCTGATATATTGAAGAAATTTGATTTCTCTCCAGTAAAAACAGCAAGCACTCCAATAGAGACTAACAAGGCATTGCATAAGGATGAAGAAGCTGAGGATGTGGATGTTCACTTATACAGGTCAATAATTGTGTCATTGATGTACTTAACAACTTCTAGGCCTGACATAATGTTTACTGTTTGTGCTTGTGCAAGGTTTCAAGTTACTCCTAAAGTCTCGCATCTTCATGCTGTGAAGAGTATCTTTAGATACTTAAAAGGTCAACCGAAATTAGGCCTTTGGTATCCTAGGGATTCACCATTTGACTTGGAAGCTTTTTCAAATAGTGATTATGCTAGAGTTAGTCTTGACAGGAAATCCACAACAGGAGGTTGTCAATTTCTTGGCAAAAGGTTGATTTCATGGCAATGTAAAAAAGAAAACAGTGGTTGCCAACTCAACAACTGAAGCACAGTATGTTGCTGCTGCTAATTGTTGTGGACAGGTGTTATAGATTCAAAATCAAATGCTTGATTATAGGCTCGACTTTATGAACATCAAGATTTACATTGATAATGAAAGCACCATTTGTATTGTGAAGAATCCAGTGTTTCATTCTAAAACCAAGCACATTGAAATAAGGCACCATTTCATCAGAGATTCTTATGAGAAGAAGTTGATTCAAGTGATCAAGATTCACACAGACCACAATGTTGCAGATCTTCTCACAAAGGCTTTTGATGTTAGCAGGTTTAACTTTCTGATTGCTAGCATTGGATTACTTAATCTCTGAAGTATTGTTTGAGGGGAGGTTAATTAAGATTGGATGAAAGGGAATGTATCATTAAGCAGAAGTGGGTGAAGGGTCAGGAAATCCCACTGAACCCCAACACACATCCACAACTGTATCACTATCTAATCTTGAACCAATCACTGTTCTATCACAATCTTAACCCAAAAAGACTCAAAAACCTAGGAAAGCCAAAAGGACCACTGAGATATCTCAGTCTAGTGGACCTATTCACCTTGTTGCAGATGAGACTGTCTATAAGGAGTGGGAAGACAGAATGGAAAGGGCTGCCACTACTGCTTCTAGCTTAGAAGCAGAGCAGGACAGTGGTAACATAAATAGGACCCAATCCATGGCAACACTTAATGAATCTCTTCCTTAGGGAACTGATTCAGGTAGTGGTCCCAGGTGCCAAGATACCATATTGGGGGGTGCAGAAGCTTAAACTAGGTTTGAGGCTGCATCTAAACAGTCCAATGATCCACCTCTCTCAAGAGTTAACACACTTGGAAGTGGGGAGGACAGCATGAAACTAATGGAATTGATGGAACATTGTACAAAACTGTCTGAATTGGTGAGAAAAAGAAAAGAGAGATATAGTGAGCTAAAAAACAGAAAGAGAGTTGTGTGATAAAAAACAGAAAGAGTAAATTGGTGAGAAAAAGAAATCAGAGATTTAGTGAGCTAAAAAATAGAAAGAGATATTGTGAGAATCTAAATTTATGATGGCAATGCTTGTTGGAACAGAATTGGAGTTGATACTGCTAGGCATAAACTTAACACTGCCAGTATTAAGTTAGTACTGCCAGGAATATCTTAATACTGCTGGGTAAAGTTAATACGGCTGGACTTAAAGTTAGTACTGTTAGGCTAAAATTAGTACTGGTGGGTGACCGTTAGTACTATTTGAGGCATAACAGAATTTCCTTAATTAAATATAGACGTTGTGAAATTTCCGCCAACAACTTCGTCTATAGGTTTGACTAATTTGGAGAATTCATGATCTTTCTATAAAATCATAAGCTCTCTTCAAGATAAGAACAAATTTTATTCAGTCGGTCGAATCAAAACCCTAAGTGCTCTCTATATAATCCCACTTAACTTTGCCAAGCTTACATACTCTCATATACAAACATATCCTAGAAACCTAATCTAACTTCTCTCTATCAAATGGCGAATTTGGATTTCTGCGACAAGCACAAAATGGTTGCCTACTTACAGAAGTCAGAAGGAAGTGAAGGATTTCATCAGATAACTGATTTTCTCACTACAAGTCACATTAGGTATGCCCTTACTGAAAGTCCAACTATCTATGTGTCTCTCATAGAACAGTTTTGGTAAACTTCTTCTGCAAGCACACTTGAGAATAAAGACATGGAAATCACTGCTACAATAGATGGGAAAGTCAAGGTTGTTTCTGAGGCATCTATTAGAAGACATCTCAAGTTAGAAGATTCTGCTGGTATTAGTACTTTGCCTACTTCAGAAATTTTTGAGCAACTTGCTTTAATGAGGTATGTGTCTAATTATAATAACTTAACTTTTCAAAAGGGACATTTTTTCCCTCAGTGGAAATTTTTAATTCATACCATCCTTCAATGCTTAAGTTCTAAGAAAACTGCTTGGGAACAATTTCGTAGCAATATAGCAACTGTTATCATTTGCTTGGCCACAAAAAAAACCTTTAATTTTTCCAAATTGATTTTTGATGCCATGGTGAAAAACTTGGATAGTAAGACAAATTTTTTGATGTATCCAAGATTTATACAAATCTTTTTGAACAAGCACAAGAGATTGCTTCTACCTCATAAAAGACTTTATATTGCTCCTACCCTTACACAAAATCTGTTTAGCAATACGAAAAGAGCTTCCAAGGGATATACTAGGGTGGACACTTCATTGTTTCAAACAATGCTTGTTCAGGGTCAAATTTTATAAGGTGAAGGATCAACAATCCTAGTTGAGTCCCATCACACACCCATCAGTGCTCCATCCACCTCTTAACCACCAACTTCACCACCCTTTATGCAAACAACCCATGTTGCTGAAGAAGCTGCTACCATGCCCCATGATTCACTTGTTCTAAGAGTTCACTCACTTGGAAGTGATGAGGGTAGTATGACAATTAATGAACTGACAGTTCTTTGTACCACATTATCCAAGAAAGTGGAGACTTTGGAATCCGATTTAAAACAAACCAAACTAACATATGGTGCTGCTTATACTAAGCTCATCATGAAAGTGAAGAATTTGGAGCACAAATTAAAGTCAAGCAAAGCTAGAAAAAGGGTCAGACTTATTATTTCAAAAGATGAAGATAAGTTAGAAGATCCTTCTAAATAGGGGAGAAAGATTTCTCAGATTGATGAAGATGGGGGAAATACTCTAGTACAAATGAGTACACAGACTCAAGGGAGGCATGAGCATCATTTTAAGGAATCTGATTTTAAGTTTATTGCTCCTGAAGAAGATTATACTGCTGAGCCCGATATTAGTACTGTTGATGCAGAAGTTAGTACTTCCAGCCCTGAAGTTAAAACTGCTGCTGAAAGTTTAGTGTATATCAGAAGAAGTGCAGTAAAAAGAAAAGATAAAGGTAAAGCTATTATGAAAGAAGCTGAACCTGTTTAGAAGAATACAAAGTTGCAACTAGAGCAAGAAAGACTTGGCTTAGAAGAAGCTGTGAGATTGCAAGAACAACTTGATGAAGAAGAAAGGCAAAGGATAGCCAGAGTTCATTAAGAAGCTAGAACTTTCAACACTGAAGAATGGGATAACATACAAGCTCAAATTGAAGCTGATGAAGAGATAGCACACAGGTTACAAGCATAAGAAAGAGAAAGATACTCTGAAGCTGACAAGGCAAGATTACTTATAGAGCTTATAAATGAAAGAAATAGAAAATTTGCCAAACAAAGAGCTGAACAAAGAAGGAACAAGCCCATGACTCAAGCTCAACAAAGGACTTACACGTGTAATTATATCAAGAATATGGGAAGTTACACTCTAAAACAATTGAAGAAACTTTCCTTTGATGAAGTCAATAAGTTATTTGAGACCACAATAAAGAGGGTAAATACTTTTACTCCAATGGAGAGTGATGATACAGTTCCTAAAGCTGTAGATGGAAGCTCAAAGATAGATGCTGAACAAGAACTTAATCAAGAAAGTTCAAAGAGAAAAAAGATAGGAGAAGGCTTAGAATCAGCTAAAGAATCAAAAGATGAATTGTCTTAAGAACAACTACAACAGCTAATGATCATAGTTCCAGAAGAAGGGATGAATGTTGAAGCCCTACAAACCAAATACCCAATCATTAACTGGGAAGTTTACACTGAAGACTCTAGAATGTATTAGAAGATCATCAGAGTAGGTAATCACACAGAGGTATATCAGATCTTTGAAGATATGCTAAAGAATTTTGACAGGGATGATCTAGTTAAATTATGGAGTCTAGTTCATGAAATATTCAACTCAACAGAACCTACTAAAGATAAAGAAAGAGAACTTTAGGTAGAGTTGAAGTGGTTGTTTGAACCAGATGATGATGATACTCTATGGAAACTTCAAAGGTATATGCATGATCCTTTTGTGCTATTCATCATGTGTCTATAGAGAGAGGACATGATATTTTCATGCTGGTTGAGAAAGATTATCCATTGACAAGAGCACTTATGACTTTGATGCTGAGTAACAAGCTGCAAGTGGATGAATATTCAGTGATGGCAGATGAGCTTTTAAGGAAAATCTTTATACTAGCAAACAGACCAAGACAGTAAAGTGTTTGGAAGCATCCTCTCAGCACAGATGGTTTAATTCAGAGAAACTTGTAGATTTGAATGACAATCACAAGTTTAGGGGAGGATTGTTGGGAATTAAGGGCTTCTACAACTTTGTACTGCTGGTTCAACTTAGTACTGCCATGAGAAGACTTAGTACTGTCAAGCTTAGTTAGTACTGCCAGTACAAATTGTTAGTACTGCCAGTTTATTAGTACTGTTAGTTAGTACTGTTTGTTATATAGTTAGTACTGCTAAAGTGATATGCATGAGTTATATTAGGAATAGATATGCATGATCACTTGACGCGTTTTGTAAGCCCATTAGGGTTTCCTTGGTGTATAAAAGGAACTCTAAGGCATAGATCTAGATATCAGTTTTCATATTAGTATTCATAGTTTGAATAGCAATCATAGTTAGTATTCATAGCTATTTTGTAATTCAAAATAGTATTCAATATATTGAAAGTTTAGTAAAGATCTTGTTTTTACTGTTTCATTGTTCTTCTTAGTATTGCAAACTAGATTCCGCATAGTTTGTGATATTCTCAATCTTAGTTTCTACTATAGTTTTCTTGGATCTATCCAATATAACTAAGCTTTAACAAGCTAAGTAAGATCTGTCAAGAAGGGATCAACAGCTGGTAATTGCAATAATTCATTTTTTTAAAGTAGACATCTTTGGACGAAGGCATGTTGCTTGCAAACCCGTAGAATTTTTGACATTTGGGACCCCAGTGTGAAGTACCCAGTAGGCATGTTTATCATAAACTACCTTTACGGGACTCCGTATATCACGAGCCATGTCTTCCATCCATTGGACCTCATAAGTTGCAGCCTTTGTCTTTGTTACGAAAGTTAAGTATTTTCTGCTTAAACTTCCACCTTTTAGATATTCTAGGTCATTGTTGATGAAGTAATCGAAAGGGATAACATGATGACCTCGATGATTTGGAATCAACGGGAGAGGCTTACGGAGATCGAACAGATACTGCTTGCCTTTAGGGTTATGACAGTCTAGTCGTTTAGTTGTAGCTTTAAAACATTCTTCAAAATGATACTCTAGTTTTGTATGACTCTTACATGTGCCTTTGAGTAGGTTGAATTCCAGTCTAACCAGAAGATCTTAAGTTTAATTTGTAATGTTAAGCCAATTCATGACAAATGCAGAGAAGTCGATTGGAGTATCCATGAGCTCATCGAATGAAGTAGGAGGTTTTTCAGCACGAGCAAGGTTACTGATCCATGTTTGAGATGGCTTGAAGATAACTTGTTGTCTCTTGTTCCAATCAGGATAAGGAGTCAGAGGTTGCTCGGGTTTCTTGTTCCAGTTATACTTCGAAATATCCTCATCATTGGGTTGTTTATCATTGTCACCCGTGTCAAACTCTTGAGTCTGTTGCACCCCTGAGTCATCAATTGTATGACTTGGCTCCTCTGCATGGGCAGATATGCCCGATCACTTATGTTAAGAGAGGGACGTGCCTTTGGAAGATCTTGTTGACTTAGTCTCCTTGGATTTAGCATCTTTACTCGACTTCCTTCTTTTCATCCCTCGGTCTGATCTAGCGGAGGGGTCTTGATCTTTATCTTTGTCGTCTCGCCTCATTTTCAACGTGAATACTTCACCATATGTATCAAAGAGATCCTTGTCATTGTTATAAGAGTTGACCAGTGCATCATAAAGCTCCCTTTTATAATCAGCTCTAAGATATGATTGGTGTTCCTCTATCTTGTCCATAAGAATCTTTGTCAGTTCAAACTCAGAGAGTGATGCAGTCGCCTCATAAGTAGACTTTGGCTGAGATGAAGACTTTACTAAGACAACAACTTCTAGTGATTCTGTGACATTTTGCTCAATCGCAGGAGTTGCAAATTTCGAGAACGCCTATGGAAGTTAAGAATTGACTTCTTCTTTGATAATAGCTCTCACTGATTTGTCAATGAGATCTATATACTCCTTCATGTCTGCAAGAGCTTCTTTTTTACATTCTGCAACATATGACTGAATGGCTTGTTGAATGGCTTCTCTTTGTTTGTTTTCTATGTAGCGATCTACAATGGCAGGGATAGAAGAGATGGCTTGAGCATATTGGTCAACTTGATTCATTTATGACAGATCCTTTTCCAAGTTGGTGACTCTTTTGTTGAATCTGAATATGGATGCGAAGTCTAGAAGTGCAGGAAATGAGGCTGTAACTTCTTAAGCTATTGGTGTAAGAGTTGGTGTTGTTTGTTGTGGAAGAGTATTGAAAAAATGAGGTGGTGGAGGAATGGTTGTTGTGATTACAGTTATTGGTACGGTAAAAAGAGTAGATGTTTGACTGCTTGGTTCTTCATGACGAACTGTGATGTCCATCAAGGAAGCAATCTTATTGTCAGCTGGAGAAACATTCTCAAAGTTTAGAAGCTTCTTTGTGAAGTCGGATGAGACAGAAGAACTTTTCATTAGACCTTCAGTCTTCTGTGTGTCATGGAAAATTATAAGTGTCACATGAGCATCTTCTTCTTCCTGCTCAAACACCGACTCTTGAGAGACATTATGTTGATCTGCTCCACTCTGATCAGCATTAGTCATTTCTACATCTTATTTCCTTAAGTTCACATTTACATCTTTGTACAATTCCTCACCATCATCTAACTCTTCTTTATTCTCCTCATTAGCATTATTAATATCATCTTCTTTATCAATGAATTCGTCAACATTTTCTTCTTCTTCTTCTTCTTCATGTTCTTCATTGAACTAATTGAGATTAGGATTCTCATCTCCATCTGACTCAATCATTTCGTAATCACAATCATCATCATCATTACCATCATTATCATCATCATCATCATTACCATCACTATCATCATCATCATCTTCTTCTCCACTATCACCCCATGACTCTGCCACTTTCATAATCATATTTGGGTACATTAAGAACCCTTGGTTTAGCACCAGTTCCTTCATCTGTACTAGAGATCTTGCGTTGTTGCTTATTAGGAACCCTAGATTAAAAATTAGTTCCATCACCTGGGCCACTTGCATGAGAGATGTGAAAGTCTTTCTTCCTTCATTTTGTAACCTCCTTGAGCTGAGCAGCTTGAGATAGAGCTACTTCTGAGAGAACATTCAAACTTTTGCCTCTATCAGCCTTAATCGGTGCCTTTTTCTTATTCGATTTAGGTTTAGTAGTTTGCTTATTGGTTTAAGGTACATCTTTCTTAGCTATGGTAGGCTTCTTCTTAGAGGGAGTTTCCTCAGATGAGATGGCTGAATCAGATTTCCATTTAGTTTTCTTTGATTTTGGGGGTTCAACTCCTGTAGCAATTGCATAATAAGTCTTGTATAAGTCAGAGTTCAGGATGGCTTGATTCGTCATTGATTTAGGAAGAAGCGCATGATAAGTGCTTAATTACACATATCTTTTACCTTCAAAAATGAGCTTAAATGACCAAAAACAGACAAAAACTGCCAAATATATGTTTGTTTTGCATTTGTATTGTGCAGGAAGTGGATATCAACAAAAAGACAGAAAATAGAGCCAAAATGACAAAACTGAGCATGGAATGGAAAAGACTGTGAAAAATCAAGGCCAAAGACCAAAAAAGTCAAAGTCAAAGTCAATCCAGAAGAATCAACAGTCAAACCGGAACCGGAACTGAAGAATACTTATTGGATGCAATCTTAACCCATTTGATGGGCCAGGAAAGCCCAATAGTATAACTATGAAGAGGAATGACAAATGGGCCCTCATCAATTACAAGAAGCCCTTTTTGTTATTTTGTGTGCATGTTGACAAAGACTGTGAAGACTTTGACGGCCATCCGTGCCCAGTTAGTGGCCATCTAGCACTTGTACACACAATAAACCCATCACTCCTTATTGGGCCCAACCTCAAACACAATTGGGCCCAATAGCCCAACCCACACCCTGTTGGGCCCAAACAAAACCCAATTGGGCAAACATCAAAAATAATAAAAAAAAAAAAAACCAAGCCCAACAAAAGCCCCATTAATTCCTTTTTACTTAAATTAGGGGGACTAAGTTATCATTTTTTAAAACTAGTTTTAAAAGGAAAAAAATGGTTAATTTTTAAAAGATCACAGGGACCAAAATGCCAAAGGTATTTCTTTTACCCTTTTTAAACAAGGGGAGTTTTGCTAATATTGAAAACCTTTTAATTTTTTGATACAACCCGGGACCATTAGTGTCTATTTGAAACTTCTTTTATAACTCAACTTGGGCAATAATAAAATGAAAATAGGAAGAAGAATGGGGGTTGCTTTACACTTCATCCAACTTTTCTTTTAAACTGCACCCACCCATGTACTCAACCTCTTTACCGCCAAAACTCGAACTCCCTCTCCCATGGTTTCTAGGCCATACCACTACCCCTAGTACACTTACCCCTATAACTTTTCCAGGTTGGCAATACACAAAAAACCCGCACCCCAACCAATGGCTGAGATGAAGAGAAGCAATCCAAAGGCTTAGGATGCTTGTGAGAGTCCCTGCTCTCATAAGAAAAACAACCCAAGACCAAGAGAAGAGTTTGGAGCCTCTATAAAAGAAAAAGAAAGCAAGCCGAAACCACATCCCCCCTGTTTTTTATTTTCTTGTAATAAAAGTTACATTAAGTTTTGACTTTAAAAATGTTTGTACTCTGTTTATTTTAAGTTTTATGTTGTAATATTCCAGCTTTAATCTAGTTAAGAGGTTCTTTTGTGAAATTGTATAATTGTCAAAAGTGCATGCATAGTCTTATTTAAGCCTTTAAATCTGTTTAATCTTATATAATTACGTGTTAAAGTTGTTAAGTCAGCTTAATAAAACACTTGTTTTACCCCTTTATTTCTTTTTAAAAACTAAAAAGAAGCCGAATTTATTAATAAGGGGGTGCGGGTGTTTGGTTTTAGACCTAAAAATGGGTCATATGGGTGTTGTTTTTTGGATATTTACCTCTCTAGCCTAACTTTGGCTGAGTGTGTAGGTTAATTAGTACACTTTAATCACAACTTTAGTTTGAAAATAAGTTTTTAAGTGGCCTCTATAATCTGTTAAAATTTCAATAAGCCAAATTGAGCTTAAGTGCTCCAGCTGCTTATGCAGCTTAAGCACCTTGTTATTGTGCTTATGGTTGTTGTTTCTAGCCATTTTAACCACCCCCTTGTTCTGTCCCTTTTATTTGACTAAGTTTGAGTCAAAAGGTGGTATGCATTTTCTTTTGGAAACCTGGAACTTAGGAGCTTAATTATCAGGGTTTTATTTTGGATTAAGCTCTCATTGTTTTGGAAATAAGTATTGACCACCCCTATAAATCTGTTTTGGATCTTTTTTGGCTAAAAATCACTGAAATGTGCTTATTTAATTAAGCCAAAATAAGCCCCTTGGCCACTGCCTTGCCTCCCTGTGTGCTATGACACCACCATTCAGCCTCCCTTATTTAGCTTATTTTGTATTAAGCTCCTAGATATTTCTGCCTTTTTATTTATAGCTTATTAGTTGCTCTTTAAATCCCCAAGTTTTCTTAGCTTAATTCACCCTTTAGCTTAGTTTAATTCAGGCTTAAAAAGCCCTAATTTCTCCCTTTTTTTTATAACTGTTAGCTTTTTTTATTATTAGACCAGCTTATTTTTGGGCGTATTATAGGTTACTTTAGCTTATTTAAGAATCCACCTTCCACTATTTATCTGTTCCCATTAAGTTTTAGCTTATTTTGTTGCTTAAATCCCCAAAAAAGAAAGAAAAATAAGGTCTTATAAGCATTATTTAAGCTTTTGTCAGGTCAAAAAGCTTCACTTTTTGGCTTATCTAGTAGAAATCAGCACTTGCCCCTTTTTTAGAAAATGATAAGCTAAAGCCCCTCTATAACTTTCCTTCTTTGACTTTTAGCTAATAAGCCCTTGGACCTACTTTGCACATCGGGGTCCACTCCAGGGACTGTTTGTGTAATTTTGTCTTTTATAGTTATAATTGTTAGTACCTACAGTTAGATAATTGTTACCCCGTTAGTCCTTATAGGTTTGCCCTGTTAGTCCCTAGTTGTAACTTTTGTTAGTTTAATTTTATTTAATTAATTAAATTAGGGTTTAAATTAATAAGTTTAATTACTTTTAATATAAACAGTAACTTTTAGGGATTTTTATATTTTTAGAATTGTTAGATTTTTCTTTACTTAGTTTTATTTTTTCAGAATTTTTATAACTTTTATTTTTTGTCTTTTTCTATTTTCTTAGTTTTAATTAGTTATAAATCTTTAAAAACTCATAAAAAATCAGAAAATTAATAAAAAAATATTTTTCTTTTTTATAAAATTTTCTTTTGTCATTTTGTGTCTAGGAAAAATATAATATTTAGTATAGGTCTAATTTTTCATAAATTTCAGTCTTAGTCCCGTTTTATCGAGTGCGTTTTACCGTTTCTTTTCGTTTAGCATTCAAACGACCTCCGTTTTTATTCTAGTTTTTTTTATTTTTCAAATTAAGTTAATTAGAATTTAATTTTGATTTTTAATTTAATTTAGCATTTATTTTCTTAATTTTTAGTATTTAGGTTTCCCGATACCTAATTCTGTTCCCCGTATTTAATTTAGATTTAATTTTAGGATTTCCCAATAATTAATTATGCTTCCCGTAGTTTAAGTTCTATCCATATTAACTATTTCTGATTCCCGTAGATTTTTAAGATCCCCATTTCCTTTGCTTGTTTTCCCGTAGATTAAATTAGGTTTTCTTCAATTAATTTAGTTGTAATTATATCAGTGTTTCCATCATATCCAAATATTCTCCATCATTCAATTTCTCATCAAACCAGGATTACCTTCAATTGCAGCCTCGTTGGGACATACGACCCGGGAATATCTCTTCCGGAATCTTTTTATCATTGATTCTATCTTGTGTATTTTATCCTTTTGTGGAATTTGACCTTTTGCCTTGGTCAAGGGCATTCGGTTAGGATCTGTATTAGGGTTGCTATATAAGTATATACTATACCACGAATCAATTTTTGGCGCCGTTGCCGGGGAGGCATTTGCTACGATTGTTATCCGACTTTGATCTGAACTTGTCTTATTGTTAATATATCATATTAAAAAACACAAAAATATTTTTCTTTTCTTTTTATTAGTACATATCATATAAAAATTAAAAAACCAAAAAAATCAAAAATATAAAAAAATTGTCCATAAAAATTAAAATTCACTAATTGGTAAAATACCAAAATATAATATTCTCCACTGAGGTATTATCATAATAAGTTCCGGTGAACTACTGAGTTCCCAATCGAACCAAAGATTTAAAACTTGCCTTCTGTGTCACTTACGATATACGGCTCACCTCATTCTGATTGACAAACTATAAAGTGGGTATAAGGAGGGTTGTTCCTAGGAACTACGACCCGAAAGGAGAAATAAGCTTCGCGCTATTCCTACTCCTCCGCTCACCTGTGCGTTTTTCATTCTGAGAGCTACCGTGAAGTAAGATCGATTATTTGGCTTAAGTTGTCTATCTCTTGTCCGTTTAAAATAGATTGTGAATATATTTTAAATCCAAAAATCCAAAAAAAATAAAAATTAGTGTAACTTCTTTTTTATTTCCATTTTGTGCATGCGCACTCGATCTCAGTCCCGTGAGCAGCGTCCTCCACCAGAAGAACCGCCAGTTGTTGTCATAGTGGGAATCTGATAGAGGAATGTAGTTCCCTTGAAGAGGGTGAGGGAAACTGATTTCATTCTATCAGGGTTTGATCAAACTGTTTATAGAGAGGGTTTGCCTTCCACATATTAAGGAGTAGGGATGTTACATAACTAAAATTCAGACGTCATCTCATTTTCCGAACTCATTTTCCCTTATTATTCGTCAAACCCCAAGTCCAATTTTAGTCTTACTGTATTGAGCTACATTAGTTTTACAAGATTTTTGGAAGAACTTGTCCATTTTGCATTGATGGCTCTTTCATTTTCTAGCTTAGCCTGTAAGTCCTGTTTTTCCAAACTCATCTCAGCATTCACTTTTCAGAATATTTCAATAGATTAGTTGTATTTTCTAATCAATACAACAATACCCTAATCTTTTCTTCAAAGACCAATTGATTATTCTGAAGGACCTTTTTCTGTTTTTCCAAAGTTTTAAGGGAACTTTTATATGCCTGAACTTGTATATAATATTCATTATATTGTTCATTTAAATCAGAAAACTGTTTTTGAAGTTCATCATATAATTTTTTAAGATTATCATATGAACAACTAGTTACCATATTATATTTGTTATTAACATGCTTTTTCTCTAGTTTAGCATTAAATTCTCTAACTTCAGTTTCTGTCATATAAGTTACCTCATTGTATGGAGGTGAAAGGTTGTGCAAGCCATTGTCTTCTTCAGCAACACTAATGTAGAGATCTTGTTCTTCTAATCATAAGTTCTCACTGAGGGCTCTGATACCAATGATAAAAACTATTCAAGAAGATCTTGGAAACCCTTGATCAAAATACAAAGTCTATGCGGAAACTAATCTTTACTATGAAGAAGAACACTAGAAATAAACCAACGTTGAGCTAAATATATTAATATGGGTACTCTGAACAGTACATGGGTTTTCAACTTGAAAGCTAAATAAGGTAAGGAGAACTACCGTGTAGAGAATGTGTGTGTGTCCAAGTGATCAATCATCTCTACACCCTAGGACCTCCTTTTATAGTGCAAGGGGTCCTAGGTAGTTACAATATCATAAAAACCTGCCTAAATATTTTACATCAATATAATTAATCATTTCCTAAATAAACTTGTAACCTCCTCATCATACTGAATGTCGTTTAATACTTTCCATAAGACCAGGACTTTCCAAAAGACCAGGAAGACTAAATCTTACTACTAGTAGGAACTGTGTACTACCAGTAGGAACTAGGAATTCATAATTCCTAACAATCCTCCCCTAAACTTGAATTTGACTTGGTTAACTTCAAGTTTCTAAGTAGATCTGCATTTGTGAGCTTGAGGATGTAATCATGATCTTGATCTCTGATCTGCTTGATCTTTCTTGGACATATACCAAAGACTTTGAAGATTGAAGTATAAGCTGCTTGAAATATTGAATGAAAGCAGATGATACTTAACTTGAGTAGAAACATTGTTCAAATAGATCAACTATTAACAGCATTATGAAAATCAGCATCTAATCTTGGACTGCAACAAGACCACCACAGCTACATGAATGGGTTTGATAAGCCTTTACCAAGTAGCCATTCACTCTTGGGCTAGTCAGTCCATTGGCACCCAGAAAAGGGGATGATCCATGGAGGACTGAAACCATTTTCCACTTTTAGAACATGAATCATAGGAAGTGGAAGAACTATATGACATTTGGCAAGTCATTACAGCCATAAACGGATTTGATACGTCTTTACCTGTAGCCGTTTGCTCAGGACTAGCCAACTCTTTATTGTGATAACAAGGTGAGTTGATTACCTTACAATTTTTAGCAAATTGTCAGCTATCAACGGATTTGTTAAGTCTTTACCAAAAGCCGTTTGCGTTTGGACTAGCCAATCCTTTGGTTCCCAATAAGGGCATTATCCATGGTGGATTGATGACCATTTCAACTCTCAGCAAAAGAAGCACGGGTGAGTTAAATACCCTATAGTTTTGAGCAAACTATTAAAGCTATTCAATTCGTTCTAGTCTTTGAGACCTGGGAATTGAGAACCATTGGGTGTTGCACATCAAAAACCATTTATCACTAAAAACCGTCTATGATCATTCCAACAAAAACATTTTGCTCTTCAAAATCCAAAAATATATTTTTCTATGAAAAACATTTCATTACTTCAAAATACTTTTGTTGATTCACAAAAAGGACAGCCATAATTTCTTTAAGATCAAACTGTACACTTAGCCTCCCCTCAAATGGAGCTAAGAATTCGCCATTCCAAATTTGCCTCCCCTCAAAATGATAATAAACTTTGTGTAAGAACAAACACCGAGAATCACAATGAGTGATGTCCGATGTCGGACACAACTAGCAGCACAAACTACACGATATTGGGTAAAGCTACCCGAACCAACCAAAACTGTCGTTAGTGACCAAGTTTCTGTCCCAAATGTTACTAAAACTATCACTGTCTGCAATTAGCGACCAAATTCCTGTCACTGAGTTGTCTCTACACAGTCACAAAACGTGATTCTCCTTCCTCCCATGGTTTTTAGTGATACTTGAAGTGTCACTAAATCATTGCTTGAGGTGTCACAAGTACTTTTAATACAACCAGCAGGAACCTCTTCTACCAGCACACACCGAAGCAACCAGCACAGCAGTAACCATGGAACATGACCAGCTAACAGCAGGAACAATAATTTTCCCAGGAGAAATGAAAGACTATGGAAAATGAAATAACAAGCATAAATTCTAATTTTTTTTAAACAAAAGTTAGTCCAACAAACACAGAAAATCCAAACAACCATTCATAAGCATACATCATTTATGAATTGCCCTGCAGAAGAAAATTAGTGCCTTTTGAAGTCCCAAGCCAAAACAGTTTTGAATCGTCCATAAGCATCAACATAATCATATCTAGTTAAAGTCTTTGATGCATTATTTGATTTGGAAACATGGTCTATGACTTCTTGTTTTGGTTTCCAGACCCAACTAACTGAGGCCTTAACAGTATTAACCTATGTCTTTGGCCTAGCAGTATGAACCCTTGTATCCTTACTAGAATTAATACTCCTATTGAAATATTTGTTGTAATTAGGTGGTATGTGCTTAATTACACATACCATTTTCCATTTGAAACGGACTTAAATGACTAAAAACGTACCAAAAATACATTG
>BQNB010133671.1:0-18428 GCA_026074375.1 Tanacetum coccineum
GAGAAAGTCGATAGAAATGTGTGTAATCTCCGTGAGAAATGAAACAAGAGTCTTTTAAGAGACCTTGAGTGGCTAGGGAGGGATGTGCATCACATCACTAGGTCCATGATGACTATCTTCAATACTAAACAATAACTTAGTGTTTCTGATAGCATATGTATTGACTAGGTTTCTGCCTAAGTGTAAGGAGGGCTTCTTTCTTTTCACCCTTTATCTTAACTTTTCTTTTTCATTCTTCAACCCCTTCAATCCTTACCAAGACTTCATCACTAACACCTTGTTAGGTTTGTTCTAGTGTTAGCTCTGTTTTAGTCTGTATTTTTCCCTTTTCTCAGTTTTTCTCCTTTTAATCATACCTAAGAACTTCTATTCTATCTAATGGAATGTCCCTGGGTAGATCCCTCCGGTTCTGGCTGGATCGTGGGAACTAACACCTATACCTAACCACCTTATAACTCCAATAAATTAAGTACATGGTCGGTCTTTTAGTATTGTTCTCAGCCTTAAAACTATTTGAAAACATTTATCAAGGTACATTGTGATATAAATCAAAACATTTGGTACCTTAATAGTTTTTAACTTTAAAAATATCTCCCCCTGCATACGTGCATCGATATTCGAAAATGTTTAGCACATACGAGGAAGAAGCTGCACTAGAGTCATTAAAATCACATTTTACAAGTTATATATTTTAATCATATTTTTCCTCTTATAAAAAATAAGCTATATTTCAAGCTTATATTTAAATAAGCTATTTCTATAGCTTATTTCAAATAAGCTTATTTAATATACTTGTTGGTTTTAGTTTTCAAATAAGCTTATTAATATGGCTTATTCTTGGCTTACTGAAATTTAGCTTAATATTCGGATAAGCTTTTCCTTAGCTTATTTGACTTAGCTTATTTCTCATATTATTTTTGTTCAAAAAGCATATTCGAATAAGCCCTCTTAGCTTATTTCATGTCTTAGTTTGATTATTAAAATTAGATCTAGCTTATTTCAATCTTATTAAATAGCTTATTTTGCTAGATCTTGTAGCTTTAGCTTTTCCTTTTCGAAATACCTTAATATTTCAGATTTAAAGCTTTTAGCTTATAGCTTATTCATATACCTTATTTGTCTCAACCTTTGCTTGTGTTTTAATGTTGATGAATCCGATCCAACACTTAGACGAGGAGCTTATGGGTCTAATAAGCTAGTTTTATTCCTAAAGTTTTAAGCTTTTTGTAGTCTTTATTAAGATAACTAGTGAATAAAGCTCAAAACTTTACTAGCTAATTAGTTTGATAAAAACTAATAAAGCAGTAAGCTTTATGATTTTAATGAGTTTATTAGATCGGGTGGTATAAATTCATCTTGATCTCATCAAATGGGTTCTACTTTCCTTCCTTTCTCTATACTTAGTAGTTTTTAGCTTATTTAGCTTAATATGTTTATTATTGTTGATTAATAATTTTCGGATTATTTAGATTTATGTTTTGGTTATTTAAACGGGCAAAAGCCGTAAGAATAATTAGGCATTAATCTAGTAATTAATACCATGATAAAAGATTGTTTTCATAATAAACCAATGTTGTGAAAAAATAGTTTTTTAGACGGGTGCTAATTCATTGATAAAGTCTTACCTTCACACTTAAGGATCTAATCGCCTCACTTGACAAGCATATTCATTATATATATATATATATATATTAGATCTATTTGCTTAGTTTAATAGTACTAGGTTTTAATATAGCTTATTATTAAAATTTTAGTATAAAACCAAACCAAAATTACTTGATAATCAAACATCAAATTAAGAACATTAACGTAAATCTCTATTCATATCTCGCCGTGGATTTGACCTCGGAGGATTTAATTATCACTTGTCCTCAAGTGATTCTTACATCTTACGGGAAATACTTATACTATTACCGACTCGTTTACGACGAATCAGTTTTTGGCGCCGCTGCCGGGGAGATTTGTACGATTTTATGTTGTGTTTCGAGTTAGTGCCTTGAAGATCCTTTCTCTTGAAATTTTATTTTCATATCTAAAAACATAAAAATACAAAAATATAATAAAACTTTTTTTTCTTATTATATATTATTTTAAAAATACCAAAAATATTTTTATTTTATTTTTATTATCTTTATAAAAATTCAAAAATATTTTCTATTTTATTTTATTCTTCCTTTCTTATATATATATTTTATAAAATAACAAAAAAAAATCTTCCTTATCCTCTTAAATATTTAATTCTATCTCTTGTATCCTTCTATACCATTTAATTCTTTATTTGCTATGTCTGACTGGGAAGCTTTAAATTAGCAAGTGGCAGAACTTGCCTGAAATTTGAAACAATTTGAAAGACAAATATTTTATGGCCAATATAGTTTCTCATGTTGTGGGGGTCCTCAAAATGGTGGAAATTGTCCCGGTTGTAGCATGGTAGGGTCGGGAAACGAGTTTGTCTATGACCAAAATCCTTATTCATACAATGAAACACCTAATTTCTTTAACCAACCCCCGTAACACCAGATCGAGACATACTCGTGTAAGTTATGTGGAAGTAGTTCTCATCACGTTTTTGATTGTCAAACAGGGAACACGCTTGTCTATGAGCAGGTTCCATGTGACAATCAAAATTATGGCTTAGACCGATATCCATATTATTCTCTGATCCACCATAACAGTTTTACTGTTGTGAGGTCTATGGAGGTTCTCACTATAGTTTTGATTGCCAACTAGGAACCCGCTTGTCTATGAGCCTAATCCTTGTAACAATTTTAATTTACCTCATTTTGACCAACCTCCATAGTACCATATCAATCAGTCATCCCCTCAGGATTTAGAATCTAAAAGACTTTCTAAAATCGAAATTAACCATCTTCGGGACGATGTTCTTAGTACTCAAATACCCAATCCCCCTTTTGACCTTGATACTGAGGAGAGTGACGATGATACGGAGGTGATCTTTGACAAGGAGCTATTTTTAAGAGAACGTAATACCGCTCACGTCACACCTCAGTCACTTACATACACACCACCCCTACATTTCTTAGCTACCATGGAACTTTTAGACACCCTCTTAATAGGGGATGAGGTTATTAGCACTACTCTCGCAAAGGAAAATGACGAATTCATAAAGTCTAGTGTTGATGATTTTGTCCAAATCCCAAGAGAGTATGAGGTGACATCTGTTAGTACTGATTTAGAGTGTAGTATGCCACTTGATTCTCCACCCTCGCCTAGACTTGATGTTTTGAGAGATGCAAAAGTAGATATCGACTTACCTTTTAAAGAGCATTTAGACACCCTCTCAATGAGGGATAGGAAAATTGACTTTAATTCTTATGATTTAGAAACCATTGACCCTATTCCAGACCCAAGGATGTTTAATGTACCTTTAGGTAATGATGATTCAATTTCTAGATCTTTTGATGTGACTATATCAAATCCTTTATTTGACTTTGATGATAACTATTCACTAATAATTGAGAACAAAATTTTTGATGATAAGATTGAGGATTTTAGTAGCTTGGACCCCCTTAAGGCAACAACATTAATTAATGAGTCCATATTACTAGTCACACCACTTCCCGATGTAAGCAAATCTGCTTAAAGGAAGTGGAAAGATTTGATCCATTTTTCTTTCTCCCGACACAGCGGTGATATGACATGGGTGATTGAGAAGACCTTCTAATAGATTTCCTTCCCCATTTGACATTACCTTTCGTCATTGGCATACTCACCCTAATGAGGTTGGAGATGTATCGCTATTTTCATCCATCACTGTATATTAAGTGATGGATTGTTACCATGAAATCTTAAAGTAAGTAACTAGATCAAGCTAGAGACTCGACAAAAAATAAGAGCTTCTCAGGAGGCAACCCGTGTTATCTTTAGATTTAAATAAGTAGGATATTAGTATTAGTAGTGAATAAGTGTGGGGGAGTGTTTCTCTTCATGTTGTGTTTTGTGGTACCTGTTTTTGCTTGCAGGATTCACAATGATCATGAAGACCTCCGTGCTTGTTTTCAATCCTCCAACACTCGTTCTCCGATCATTTACATGATTATATCTAAGGAAATCTTCTATCCTGATCATATATAATATTTGAAATTGTTTTCCCTTTTCACACTTGGAATTTTAAGCATTTGCCTTTTTCGTTCTTAAGTGTGAGGGTGGCACCCGATATTTTTGAACATTGAGGCCAATGTTCTGTTCTAAGTGTGGGGGGATTTCTGTCTAAATGATCATACCTGTGATTGGCTGGGACCCACACAACCTTGTTTTGATAAATATATTGTTTTATTTTATTTTAAAAATAAAAAATAAAAAAATGATGAAAAAATAAAAAAATAATATAAAAATATGTAAAAATAGGGCCCATAGGTTAGAACTAAAGAGATTTTGACTTGACCGAGTATTGCACTCTAGCTTTCCCCTTAGCTTTCGAGACTAAGCATTTACAAAACTTAAAATTTTTGCAAAGAACGAAAAATAATAGAGTTGAATATAAGTTAGATGCTAAGCGTGGAGTAGTTGGATCTCTTTAGAGCTCATAGAGGTTAATTGTGGCTTTTTGCCCCCATTAGTTAAATAAACGAGATAAAATAATTTTCAATAAAGAAAGTTGCTTTGGTTTTTATGAGTTTTAGTTTTTAATCCCTTCTTAAAGATTCCCTCTGATGAAAGTAAGGTACACATCGAGATTTTGTCAGTGTTGTGGGGAAATAGGCTACCGATTCTTGCCGGTTCGCTCCCGTTGTCTAGGTAGTTAAAAGACCACAAAACTTAAAATTTGGCTATAAAATAATAATAATAATATAATAAACTAAAGCCGAAATAAGAATACTGCTTTCATTTGGTTCGCTCCCGTTGACTCAGTTGTTTAAAGGGTGGAGGTAATAATAATAAATAATAATCCGAGACTAATAAAAGTTTACTGTTTCCTGACGGTTCGCTCCCGTTGACTTAGAATTCAAAAAGGTTGAGGCAATTCCCAAAGTCAAATTAAGACTACTGTTTCTTGTCGGTTCGCTCGTGATGTCTTAGTTGTTTAAAGGACCGAGGGCTAATATTGCTGCGATAATAATAATAAAGCCAAATTTTGACTCTCGGGTTATCTATATAAAGCCTCCATCTATGGACTCGTAGTTGAGTTGTTTTGGATGAAATAAAAAGGATAACCCCTAAATCATGTGAAATTAGAACCTTAATATGGATTTTATTCTCAGCATATCGTTTCTTTAGGAAAAGATTTCAAACTAATTATGGTTTAAACCAGTCTCCTTTATAATAATAAGACCATTATCTATTAAAATAAGTGATCTCATTTCACTTTATATTTTTCAAATAAAATCTTTAGAGGAATTAGGAATAAGGGAGCGACAAGTAGCTGCGCTTATACAATTAGCATTTATGAGTAGTGTTAGCATCTAATTTATATTTAGTTGTGATTTCGTTTTAAGCTTGGTTTGGGGATTGTGAAAATCAAGGATGACGAACTCCCGTTCTTAAAGCCTTTTATATAATTTAAATTTTTTTAACTTAGTCTTTTATCTATTAATGAATAAATGGTTAAAACGGGGCGATTTCGAAACAAATGACTTTTCTTATACCCCCTTGATGAATATCTTTCTATTCTTGTTTGATGTGAGGGATTATTAGTTAAGGGGGTTAAAAGATTTTCTTTCGCAACGTATATAATAAAACATTGTGTGTGGGACCAACAATGGCTTAGTGTAAGGAAATTTGATGTGTGCTTAAACACACATCGTTTTAGCCCCGAAAAACACTCTAGAACGGACTAATAATCATAAAATATGAGTAATTATATTGCAAATATGTTTGGTTTGTGTTATTATGTCTTGAAGGTACAAAGGATTGGAAACAAAGAAAAAACGGTGATTTTCGGGTGAGTTTCGATGACGTTTTCACATTTATCGAGATTCAAACGAAGTCGTAAAAATTCCCCGAGCACTCCATTGGAAAGAGCATGAAATTACGAGTCTATTGGTAAGAGGTAGCAGTGGCGACGTGGCGGCTGGCCAATAAGAGGCCGCCACGTGGCATATGCAGGCTAGTAGAGTGAATGATCCCGAGGGTTCTAGAAGGGGCAATGATTGGTTGGCAGATCCGAGGAAATGATTGGCTGGCGATGGATCCTAGGCTAAATGATTGGCTAAGAATATAACTTGTGAGCTGGAGCTGGGGCAAAAAAACTAAAATGCCCCTTACTTTGGGCTATTAAAGCAGATTCAGATCCAAACGCATTCATTAGATTAAATTAGGTGTGGGTGTATTTTACACACAGTAGTAATATATTTAGGAGTAGGAGTAGTGTAGTCTTAGCTTATTTTCTTTTTTTAGCTTATTTTGTTAAAGCTTTGAAAGCTTATTAGATTTAGCTTATTGTACTCTTGGCTTATTAATGAAGATGCTTTTTATGAAGGTTGGTATTACTTGATGCTTTTCACTTTTGCTTATTCTTTTATCTTTTCTTTTTCTAGCTTATTTCCAAATAAGCTCTTGTTATCTTATTTTTGGTTCTTATCTTTTAAGCTTATATTTGAATAAGCTATTTCTATAGCTTATTTCAAATAAGCTTATTTAATATACTTGTTGGTTTTAGTTTTCAAATAAGTCTATTAATATGGATTATTCTTGGCTTACTAAAAATTAGCTTGATATTCGGATAAGCTTTTCCTTGGCTTATTTGACTTAGCTTATTTCTCATATTATTTTAGTTTAAAAAGCATATTCGAATAAGCCCTCTTAGCTTATTTTGATTGGTTATTTTTTCCAAGTTTATCTTTTTGTCATTTGTTTTAGCTTAAAGTTTGTAGCTTTTTATTCTAGCTTATTGTTTTAGATCCAATCCTTAAATATACCCAATCCGCGTTCACTTTTCGAAGCTAACACCTTAGTTTTGGGTGGATTTGGATCTATTATTTTTAGCTTATTTTCTAGTTTAAAGTTTGTAACTTTTCATAATAGCTTATTTATTTTGCTTATTAAATAGCTTATTTTGATAGATCTTGTAGCTTTATCTTTTCCTTTTCGAAATACTTTAATATTTCGGATTTAAAGCTTTTAGCTTATAGCTTATTCATATACCTTATTTGTCTTAACCTTTGCTTGTGTTTTAATGTTGATGAATCCGATCTAACACTTACGTGAAGAGCTTATGGGTCTAATACGCTATTTTTATTCCTAAATTTTTTAGCTTTTTATAGTCTTTATTAAGCTAATTAGTGAATAAAGCTCAAAACTTTACTAGCTAATTAGTTTGATAAAAAATAATAAAGTAGTAAGCTTTATGATTTTAATGAGTTTATTAGATCGGGTGGTATAAATTCGTCTCGATCTCATCAAACGGGTTTTACTTTCCTTCCTTTATCTATACTTAGTAGTTTTTAGCTTATTTAGATTAATATGTTAATTATTGTTGATTTAGTTGTTGCCATGTTTAGTGAGTAGTTTAATATATATGCTTGTTAAGTGAGTTGTGATTAGTGATTTAAGTGTGAAGTTAAAAAGGGATTGTTGATTAATAATTTTTGGATTATTTAGATTTATATTTTGGTTATTTAAACGGGCAAAAGCCGTAAGAATAATTACGCATTAATCTAGTAATTAATACCACGATAAAAGATTGTTTTCAAAATAAACCAACGTTGTTAGAAAATAGTTTTTTAGACGAGTGCTAATTCATCGATAAAATCTTACCTTCACACTTAAGGATCTAATCACATCACTTGACAAGCATATTCGTTTTATATATATTTTAGATCTATTTGCTTAGTTTAATAGTACTAGGTTTTAATATAGCTTATTATTAAATTATTAGTATAAAACCAAACCAAAAATACTTGATAATCAAGCATCATATTAAGAGCATTAACGTAAATCTATATTCATATCTCGCCGTGGATTCGACCTCGAAGGATTTAATTAACAGTTGTCCCCAAGTGATTCTTACATCTTACGAGAAATACTTATACTATTACCGACTCGTTTACGACGAATCAAGTACATTAATTTGAAATTTTTTGAATTTACTAAGAAATTCTTGAAAATTCGTACTCAAACACTATATATGCCTATTATTAGTCTTATACTACTTATTTACATATTCACAAGTTTTATAATTACGAGAAATGACCTGAAAGAGTAAGACAAACTATAACAAAGTCATATTATCCGCTGAAGCAGTCTAAGATCTTCCCCGTAATGTTTACCACCAACAAACTTTTCCAAGCTTCTCTGTTAGCCTCAATTTATTGAGTCGAACAAGGAAGCTCGATCACTCTACGTTGGAGCTTCGGTCTCTAATTAGTTAACGTTGTAATAGGATATTATCGGGAATCGGGCTCGATAGTGAATCTAATATTGTATATGTTTCGGGTTTAATCCCAAGCAAAACCCGAGCCTGGGTCCTAGTTAAATATCCCGCACGTACCTTTAGCGTGACGGGGTATATAAGCTTTTTCTTATTTAGAAAAAGCTAGTTGTTCATTTTCTAAATAATTCCATTTTCCATATTCTCTCATCTCTCTCTCTCTCTCTTCTTTCTCTCTCTAGAACAACTCCTCTCTTTCTCATTTCTAGTTCTCGATTTCGTGATCGATTGTATGTTATGAAGTGTTAACGGGATCCTACAATTGGCATCAGAGCAAAGGGTGGATTCGTGTTTGATTCGTGTGGCTAAACAAGATCAAAATTCGTGGCTTATTTTGTGAAAAAATACCCACGGCTCAATTTTTTTTTTGGGTCTAATGGTTTGTTAATCTTGATCTTCACTTGTTCTACACATCAAAAGGTAAGAGTGCTTCAAATTTCGTGTGTTAAACAAGCTCCTAGCTCGAATTATAAGCAAACAAAGTAAGGTGTTCTTCGTGGAGAGTTGCTTCATTTTTGACGATCCAAGAAGAAATACATGTTATAGGATGTTTAATCTTGGTATATCTCCTTAGTATTGCATGTTAGAGCTTTGATTCGTGGATAGAAAAGCTTATTTGAGTGATTTTGTCAAATTCGACCTTGTGTTCATCGTGGAGGGTTGCTTATTTAATTATTTGTTCTTCACGGCGGTTTGACTAGCTAGGGGACAAGATCCACGATTTAAGGAAATAGTCAACGGCGGTTTGTTGACCACAACAGCGAGTTGCTAAAACAGCGAGTTGCTAAAACAGCGAGTTGCTCAATTATGTAACTCGGACAACACTGTTCTCGGATAACAAGTAGTCTGAAACTCGGTACACTTCTCGAACAGAACTAAACTCGAAAAAAATACTAACAAACTCGGTACTCTTAAAACCTATTAAACTCAGAAATGCTATGAACTACAAACTCGATTAAGAACCAAAAATCAATTGTTTCAAACTCGATAGAACCGAGTTTTTATAATTCAATTGATAAAGAATATCAATAACCAACAAACTCATAAACCTACATTTTTATGAAGACTGAATAATCCAAAACACATATAATCGTCAAATTAGATAGAACCGAATTTGTACTCCGAGTTTTTTTTAAAATTGATGAATTTGTTTTCAAAATCCCAATTCACGATAAAACCATGAATTTGTGATGTTTTAACACTTTGTAAGCTTATTTCTGAGAGTAAAATCACTAAGTCCTTATTTCACACTTTTCGATAAAACCAAAAATCCAAAAAATGTGAAAACAATATAAAACTCGATATTACCCGAGTTTATCAATAACTCCTAATATAACAGAATTTAGCTATAGAACCGGAAAATAAATGAAGAGAATGGGATAAGATGGTATATATCGGTAGGGGGAGGAGGACTAATACTGGTTTCGGGGTGTCAAAACAATAAGAAGGAGAATAATGCCAGAGAATGGGGGGTGTAGGTATGACCGACGTGTCCAGATAGAGGGGGGGCATGGGAAGAGCACTTGTGGGCCGAGAGGAGGGGCGGGATGAGAAAGATAATGTAGGATAGGGTGGGGGGGATGCAATCGGGGGGTCCCGGTTTAGGGTCGGTAGGGGGGGATAGCGGGCGGTGGGGGAGGTAAGGAATAATTGCGTTAATTGGGGGGGAATTACGCGTGTCATGGGGACACAACTGCGAGAAGGGGATCCGTTGAGTGGATCCGAGGTTCCGTGGGGATTCCGGGGACCGGGGGGGGGAGGGGGGGAGTGATGAGGGGGGAAGGGAGGGTGGGATAACAGGGTAGTGGGGGGATGGGGGAAGCGGTGGGACGAGCGGGGGGGGTTAGTGGTGATGGGGGGGGTGGATAAGTTTGATAGGTGGGGTTCGGAGGGTACACGGGGGGAAGGGGGTGGGGGATAGGGAGGGGGTTGAGGGGGTTGCTGATATTTGGGTGGTGATTGGGTTTGATTTGTTTGTGTAGGTGGGGGGGGATTGGATGGTATTATGCATGTGATGGTTAATATTTATGGTGGGATTGGGAATATTGGTGTTGGGTCATGGTATTATGATGATTTTGAGGTTTGTGTGTGGGGGGTTGTGGTGGTTGAGAGTTGGTGTGAAAGTAAATGAATTTTTGGAAGTTGGGTTATAGTATAGAATGTGTAGGGGGTAAGGTTTTGGGGGGATTAGGGGAGGTAGGGGTGGAATATTTGGTGAAGGTTGTTATTAGTGGATGATGGTTGGGGGTTTTAATTTGTTATAGGGTGGGTTAGTTTGTGTTAGTGGGGGTAAGGATGTTGATTGAGGGGGGGTAGGGGGTGGTTAAGTTATTAGAGTGAGTTTAGGGTTGAGTTGTAATTGTGAATGTGGGGAGTATTTTTAAGGTTATGGTGATATAAGTGTGGAGTGTATGTGGTTAGATTGTGATAGAATAGAAAGAAGATTTGTGAGTGGGTTGTGGTAGTGTTGTGTGTGGGGGGGGGGAGGGGTTAGGATAGTTTTGGTTGTTTAATTATGATGAGTGTGGGGATGGGAGTGGGTAGTGAAGTTAATAGTTTGTTATGATTGAGAGGGTATATGAAGATGATAGGTGTTTTAAATGGGTTGTGTTGGTTTGTTTGTGTGGGGAGGTTTGTTTTGGTATTTTATTTGTTGGTTAGTTGTGTATTGGAGTTATAGGGGGAAAGGTATGGGTTATGTTTTTTATTAGTGGTGTAGTTTAGAGGGTGATTGTGATTTTATTATTAAGTTGGGGATGGAAGTGTTTAGGGGATTAGGAATTGATGAAATGTTAGGTATGTAGGGTATTATGGGGATTTGAGTAATAGGTGTGTATTGTGGGTATGAGGGGTGGTGATTGTTTTTGATGAAGAAGTTTAGTTTGAGGTGTAATGGGATTTTTTATGTGATATTATTTAGGGAATGAATTTTTTGTTGCGATTTTTCTAATTTTTTTAAACATCTAACTATATACGAAACTCGGAGTAGTTTCACCATCTTCACGATCATAATAATTCCAGATAATTCCTTTGATAATTCTTCATTCTTCGGACGTACCATTAATTGTGATGGTACTAAAAATACAAGAGTTTTGACTACTTAATACATTCCTATTTGCAATGTGCGAATTTATTTCAACCATACCAAAATTAACACAAGACTCGGGAAATACATACTTTACACTTTAAGCAACTAGCAACTGTAAAATAAACTTAATCTAACAGGGTAGGCTAAGGTGTAAAGGTGTAACAAAATAAACAAGTTGGTATAATTCCTAAAGGATTGGCTTTATGGGTTGTTCTAGGGGTATCTTACTCTTAAAGTGAGAGTAAACAAAGGGTTTATACGGGGGTTAACTAACAAGTGTAGTTAATTAATAAACAAAATGTATAGGCTTTTTAGGTGTAATCCTAAAAATTTACCAATTTAAACAAGTTACTCCATCTAATTCCATAGTACTCATCACTATGATCTCGAATAGATTTACCAAGCCAAGTTCTAAAGTCTACTATATCACTGGCATACTCATATTTTTGTGGAATTTGGGTAAACATTTAGAAACGGATAGGTTAAATCCTCACAATATCTAATAAGGGTTATTGTGTGCGGGTTATGTAACAAGTAATTTCACAAAAGTATGCTTGAAATTTTTTAAATTTGAGCATAACTTAAGTATTTTAGTGTTAAAAATAGGACAAGTATACATTCTAATTCCCATCTCCCCACTTGAATTATACAACGTCCTCTTTGTATAAATAAAACAATTAAAACGGGAATTTAAAAAGAATTAGAATGAGAATATCCCCTAATATTTGCTCGGTAGTGATTCTCCATGTAGATTTATTGAGCAAGAATTCGTGTTGAACAACCGTCTTGAGTTTCCAAGACTCTAACACTTCAAGATTTCTAGATTTGTAAATTCTCCACCAACATTCGTCGATTTTCTTTCACGAGGTCCTGTATAAAATATAGGAAAACAAGTGCAATTTCTTTCTTAGTGTATTCATTGGTTAGACTCGAGATAAAAACCTAAAACTGTACAGGAAGTTGATACGATGTATCCATTCCCCAGGATACGTCGTATTGATACTTGTATACGCTGTATTCATTTAATGAATACGTCGTATAGACTGTGCTGAAAATAAAGATTGGATAACGTCCAGATAGTCAATATGTCGTATCCATGAGGTTTGGATACGCCGTATAGACAGTCTAGAACGACAGACTCAATAACAAAATTAAAAATACATTTCGGGTTGTCTCCCGACAAGCACTTTTGTTTACAGAAAAGTCTTTAAGTTAGACTTACCTTCAGCTATGAATGACAAAAATTATAGAAGCCTAAGTATTCGCATTCATCCTCATTATCTCTTATATTATCAAACTTAGTTTCTATATCCTCAAATATGGGCTCATCCATACCCTCACCTTCCTTAATGATGGGTATAAAAATCTTAACTCGATTTCTCCTATGCTCTATGGGTTCATTTGGATCATTTGGTTCAATGAAATCCTCAAAGTTAGGGTCTTGCGATTTATTCTTCCTCAACTCGTCGCCCATTAGCCTAGCTTCTAAATCAAGTTTCGTACTATTAATAAAACTTAATGCACAGACCTTATTAATTATGTTACTAGTAAGCTTATTACTTTTAAAGAAAATTTTATCATTCCCAACGCTTAAAGTTATCTTTGCTTTAAACACGTTAATAATAGCATGAGTAGTAGACAAGAAAGGTCTTCCTAGGATCAAGGGGTCTTGAAATCCTCGGGGACATCTAAAATAATGAAGTCTATTGGGAAAGTAAATTTATCAATACCTACTAGCACATTCTCAACAATTCCTTTGGGTCGTTTCACTCTTCTATCAGCCAATTCGACAATTAATTTAGTAGGAATCAAGTCTCCTAATCCTAGGGTAGGATAGGTCGAATAAGGCATAACACTTACACTTGCTCCTAAATAAGCTAAAGATTTATTGAAACACATATTATAAATGAAACAAGGTAAAGTGAAACTCCCCGGGTCTTTCTTCTTTCGAGGCAAGGCTTTGCCAAGAGGCTTTGTATTAGTGCAATGAGCTTCCAGATCTTTTTCTCCATCAGTTTCCTTTAATTTGTCCCAGTAATCATCATTCAAGTGATTTGGAGAAGGTAAAGTCGTTTTCTTTGACTCGGAAAATAAGTTTCTGTTTTGTAGGTTCGATACGGCGTATTGGCTAGCATCAATACGGCGTATTGAAGGCTTGTCAGCTTTAACAGAAGTAGAAATCGTCTCATCATTACTTCTTGGCTTAATTACAGTCGAGCTTTGTAAATATCTAGATAATTTTTCATGCAAAATAATGCTCATCTTCCTGACTTGGATCTCCAAAGATTTGATCGAGGCTTTTTTATTCCTTAATGCGAAATCTGTAGAGGCTTGTAGTTCCTTGAGCAAGTTGGTGTTTTCATCAAGCCTTTTTGCAATCATGTCCATAAACATGCTTAAAGACTCTTCTAAAGTAAGCTCCGTTATTGTTTCTTGTAATCTCTTCTTCCAAACTGATTCTCGGGATCAGTAATGAGGTCGAGTCCCTAGAAAACTCAAACAATCAAGACCATTTGTCTTGAAAAGCTTCCTATCCAATTGTGAATACTCATTCTGGGTCTTTGAAAGGTTAAATGAGTTCTCCAAACTCCTTGTAACATACTACCAGCAACAGAGGACAAACAATCAGTAGTATATGCTTCGGACGAAGGTATATGATAAAGCACGGAAACGAAATACGAAAATTAAGAGTCTGTTAATGTATCAGATAGTCTATATGCCGTATTCAATTATCCTGAATACGCTGTATGGACTTTATGAACAGAATACACTATATTGGTTAAGAAAATTTATACTATGTATCCAAAGGGATGGATACGCCGTATTAGTTTGTAAAAAAAAATTACAGCGTACTTTGAATAATGCAGAAAAACACACAAACACACAATATGTAAGAATATACAATGCAGAAAATTAAACATACAAAACAAACATGCAATTATGCAAAATTAATCTAAACTAACATAAACTAAAACACTAATAAAATAAGAATTAAGCAACATCACTCCCTGGCAGCGACGCCAAAAACTTAATGTGTCGTTGTGCGTAGGTATTATTTGTTAATGTGTTCAACACTCCAACCCTCACATTTGTTTTCAAAAGACAACAATTTCTCAATTGGTCCTATTTTTGAGGGGGAGTTTTTCGAAAAACAAAGTTTTAATGTTCTTGGATACATCAACATCGACAATTCTTATGTATTCAAAACATTATCAAAATGTTCCAAACCATTCATGCTGATAATATTTTCTCCCACGGAATTTTCAAGACATATTTTAATCACTGGGTATTTAAAAAAACTAAGTGTTATTATTTAAAATAGGCGGAGAAAATGTAATTAAAATATGATTCTATTCGATCTCAATGTGCTGCAGAAAAGGTTTTATGGTTCGATCTTATAACCCAACAAACTCTTAATTTTCACGACGAATCTGATGTCATAGGTGGTTAGGTTAGGAATCAAATCTATGATCCAACCAGAAACCGGAGGATCTACAAAAGGATAATCTAAAGTTATAGAGAAAATAGCTAGTCCTTAGGTATGATTGGAGATGAATGTATATGGGAATTAATGCCGACTATGATTGAGTTAACACTGGTACAATCTCAACATGTGTTTGTAATGACGTCCTGGTAAGCATTGAAGGCTTGTAAAGAATTAAAAAGAAATGTTGGATAAAGCGGTCTAAAGAAAGAAGCCCTTCCAACACAACTTAAGCAGAAAAATCCCCATGGAGGCAATACATATGCTGTCAGAATCACAAGTTGATTGCTGACATTGAAAATGACATCATGGACCCAGTGATTGCAAATGCATAACCCTTCCCAGCCATTCGGGTTTCTTCTCAACAGAAAAACTTGTATAATTTGTCAGGATGATACACACGTTATTATTGAACATCTCATTCCGAGATCGTTGATATTGAATAGGTGGCAATCTGCTCCAGCCTCCGAGTACTAAAACCAAAATGCACTAATCGAGTCTAGAGCCAAGAGATCAATCTAAATCTCGTTAGGACACATTCCATTTCAAACACTTGTTGAACATCATCAAGTTCACAAGCTGTTAACAAGAGTCCTACGCAATATCCTTGTGATATTTGCCAGAACATCCGAGTGATACTTTTAGTATTCACAATGAAGATGGAAATCCTGCTTGAGTCAGCATCAAACAAGCTCTTGGTAGGTGACTTGCGAGATTCTATATGAATCAAACTTGTGACAACTGGATATCGATTTGGTCCAGTAAATGAATTGACGGTTGATGAATTTTGATAAAAGCTTAAAACTTCCGATGTGTTACAAAAACGCTTTTACAAGTAATATGTCGATTGATTTTCAAATCAATTTTCTCGATTATCACTAACGTAAACCTGCAGGTTAAAACGGTGGTGACGGTATCCCAATCAACCAAAGTCGATTCATTACCACATATTCATGCTCATATCTACAAAGACAATCTATCATGAAAGCTCAACATTTAAAGACAAAAGACTTCCCGCTATCTTGATTTGTAGCTTTCAAAGTTAAGGCATAGTATGAGAAGGTCGGTACAAAGACACAAGATCGCAAGATGGCATAGACGATAAAGACAATGACAAAGGCTCAAAGTCAAGATCGCAAAGCATGAAGGAACAAACCTATAACAAAGAACAAAGAAAAAGACCAAGACCACATGAGCTTAAACGACAAAGCAATCTCATTTAGCTCATGAAGGAGTGTCATCAATGAACTCACTTCTTTGCATTGGAGCAAAACCGGGTGGTGCCATGTGGTTGCCGCACAAACACTTGATTGATTTCTATCGGTATTAGGACAATTGTAATAAGCATGAGGCCCACTACAAGTAACACAAGATTCCTCAACCACTTTAACCGTAGCGGGAGTGACAACTTTCTTAGAAACAATCTCAATTAAGGTCAAAATTTGGTCCGCAAGCTTATCAATTCTCTCATCCGTCTTACTAGAACTTTCCCTAGAAGTCGTATTCACCCTAGAAACATTCGATTTGTTTCATGAATAACGAACTTTTGATTTATTCTCAATTATGTTCAAGGCCTCTCTAGTAGTCTTACTCAAAAGATTTCCACCCGCCGCGGCATTCAAGGAGTCTTGATCATTCTCATTTAAGCCATTATAGAAAGTATCTATTTAGGTTAACTCCGTAAATCCGTGGTGGGGACATGCTCTAAGCATTTCCTTAAATCGTTCCCATGCCTCTCCAAATGTCTCCTCGAATTTTTGAGTAAATCGAGAGATTTCATTTTTGAGGTGGGTAGTCTTCGAGGGAGGAAAAAATTGATTCACGAATTTGGTTACGAGATCCTCCCAAGTCAAGATCGAATTAGGAGGTTCTTTATCGTACCAAACTTTAGCGTTCCCCTCGAGTGAATATGGAAACATCATAAGTTAATTACATCATTCGGTACATCCCTAAATTTCAAAGTCGAGGTAATCCTTTTGAAATTGTTAATATGAGTATGAGGATTTTCCCTTTCAAAACCATGAAATGGGTTGGCTTGAACTAATTGTAGCAAATTTGTCTTAATTTCAAAATGATCCGCATTAATTTTCGGTATGACGATAGATTTTCCATACCCTTCCGTGGGTGCTTGGAGTATCTCTTTCATTGTTCGATTATCCGCTATTGGTGCAACTTCAACGATAGTACGAAGCTAGGGTTCGACTACGTTTGGAGCACGTCTTCTATTTCGACGTCTCGAAATGGTTACGGATGAATTATTTGGAAAATAAGAATTTCTAGTGCGCATGCACTATGCAAACAAACGAGGTGAGAAAATATGTACACAAAAATATTTTTGTTTCACCGAATAATCAACAAACTTAGGGTAACTCCCTTAAGTGAAACTTGCAAGAAAGCGGGGGACATAGTGGGAGCGAATCGCCTTAAAAACGTTTGTCCCTTCGGGTTGTAGTTCCTTAGAACAACCCTCCTAATAGCTTATTTCACAAAAGAGGTACGTCTTTTTCGTAAGTGACACAAGACGGTTACTTTTTTTAATCTTTGGATTAGAAACTTATTAATGGATATTCACAAATTCTCTAGTAAGAGAATTAAATTGCTTTGTGTATTTTAGTATTTAAGAGAGAACAATAAAATTCAAAAAATCCGGAAGAGCAAATATTTTTGTATTTTTTTATTTATTAATCTTCTACATATAGTAAAAAGAAAAAGAAAAAAAAACTTTTACTTTTTTTTATTTTTTTTTATTTTTTTTAAAAGACGTAACTTTCGAAGACGAAAGGTTCTCCAAATCACGATCGACAAATTCAAACGAGAGAATCTTAACACAATTCCCCGGCAACGGCGCCAAAAATTTGATACGTACGTATAATATACAAGTAAGTATAAAGAAATTCACTAATAATCATTGAGGACAAAGATTAAAAGCAAACTCTACACAAAATATCATACGTTAACCGGTAAGTGTTCACCGGGTCGTTTATACCCTAAGAATTATGAGTTGAAACCCCGTTATTATTTGGACAATGATTTGAATGGTTTCAAAGTTTTTGAATTGGTTTTCTATTTCTACAATTAAAAACACATAAACAGACAAAAGAAAGTAAACGACTAATCAATTAAACAATTAAAACTTAAAAACGTTAACGGGAATTTAAAGAAAACGCGACAATTAAGCAAGTTTATCAAATTTAAGACCTACGAACTTAAATTTAATTTCTAAACCTACTTAATAATAAAAGAAAATTTTCAGAAAAAGAAAATTATTTTTTTGATTTTTATTTAATTTTTTATCATTTTTTAAAGTTTTTAATCTAAATAAATGCACTTAAAAATACTAAACTTTAAACTAAAAATCCTAGAAAAATACTAAAATTTTCTTATGATGCAAAGAATGCAGGAAAATTAAAAACTACAAATAAGCCTAAACGAATAAGCTAGGAAAATTCAGAAAAGCACTCGAAGTG
>BQNB010133672.1:6195-18428 GCA_026074375.1 Tanacetum coccineum
ACGTAACCTAATACCATACTATAACGCATTACTATGACACTGCTTTTATAACAATTACTTATGATGACTTGTATTCAACTATTACATTTCAAACCTATGAATTTCACTCAACCATTGTGTTGACTTTTTAGCATGTTTATCTCAGGTAATTGAGCAACTTATGGCACAGAGTGGCATGGACTTGAAGATGGCTAAAACTTGTTATCATTCACATTGTATGTAACTAGATTTTGGGACCTGCCTGTGTAAAACTCTGAATTTAAATGAATGATAACGTATCTTTTGAACAAATGTCTTGTTTGAGTCGTTTTCTATGATTATGATTGTTGTATCCATGAAGTTATACCCCATATTAGCTTCCGTTGCTATATGTAAAAATAAGGGTGTTACACTAAACTCCCAAAAGAAACATGCCTTGTGTGACTAAATATTACAAATGGCCACACAAACATAAAATTCATGTGGCCATTGGATGATCAATAGTCACACAAAATACACATTTCTTCACTTTAAACACCATATGGTCACACTTATTAACACTTTTGGCTACTTTATGCTTAATTATATGTGACTAAATACCCAAAACAAACATGCTTTGTGTGACTAAATATTACAAAAGGCCACACTAACATAAAATTCATGTGACCATTGGATGATTAATAGTCACACAAAATACACATTTCTTCAATTTAAAAACCATATGGTCACACTTATTAACACTTATTAACACTTTTGGCCACTTTATACTTAATTATATGTGACTAAACACCCAAAAGAAACATGCCTTGTGTGACTAAATATTACAAATGGCCACACAAACATAAAATTTATGTGGCCATTGGATGATCAATAGTCACACAAAATACACATTTCTTCACTTTAAATAGCATATGGTCACACTTATTAACACTTTTGGTCACTTTATGCTTAGTTGTATGTGACTAAATACCCAAAACAAACATGCTTTGTGTGACTAAATATTACAAAAGGCCACACTAACATAAAATTCATGTGACCATTGGATGATCAATAGTCACACAAAATACACATTTCTTTAATTTAAACACCATATGGTCACACTTATTAACACTTTTGGCTACTTTATGCTTAATTATATGTGACTAAATACCCAAAACAAACATGCTTTGTGTGACTAAATATTACAAAAGGCCACACTAACATAAAATTCATGTGACCATTAGATGATCAATAGTCACACAAAATACACATTTCTTCAATTAAACACCATATGGTCACACTTATTAACACTTTTGGCCACTTTATGCTTAATTGTATGTGACTAAACACCCAAAAAAACATGCTTTGTGTGACTAAATATTACAAATGGCCACACAAACATAAAATTCATGTGGCCATTGGATAAACATTAGTCACACAAAATACACATTTATGGTCACACTTATTAACACTTTTGGTCACTTTATGCTTAGTTGTATGTGACTAAATACCCAAAACAAACATGCTTTGTGTGGCTAAATATTACAAAAGGTCACACAAACTTCAAATTCATGTGGCCATTGGATGATCAATAGTCACACAAAATACACATTTCTTCAATTTAAACACCATATGGTCACACTTATTAACACTTTTGGTCACTTTATGCTTAGTTGTATGTGACTAAATACCCAAAACAAACATGCTTTGTGTGACTAAATATTACAAAAGGCCACACTAACATAAAATTCATGTGACCATTGGATGATCAATAGTCACACAAAATACACATTTCTTCAATTAAACACCATATGGTCACACTTATTAACACTTTTGGCCACTTTATGCTTAATTGTATGTGACTAAATACCCAAAACAAACATGCTTTGTGTGGCTAAATATTACAAAAGGTCACACAAACTTCAAATTCATGTGGCCATTGGATGATCAATAGTCACACAAAATACACATTTCTTCAATTTAAACACCATATGGTCACACTTATTAACACTTTTGGTCACTTTATGCTTAGTTGTATGTGACTAAATACCCAAAACAAACATGCTTTGTGTGTGTCTTTTACTTATTATCTTTACTTTATTACAAAACCTTTTCAAAACAATACTCTACTTTACTTTCATGCCATAGGTTAATATATCATAACTTTGTAGTTATTTGTAACTAACTAAAAGGGAACAACAATAACAATGAGTTTTAAAGGGTTAGAAAACCCTAAAATTTGACAATACCAGCTGCTATAATGTTTCCCATGATTTTCCTACGGTTTCCACCCCAAATATGAAAAATAAAGGGTTATATATATAGAGTTTAGGTTATGATGGCGTCACTAGGGTTTCCTGCCATCGTCAGCCCACCGAATCTTCCATGGGCTTCTCTTTGTCGGCAACTATGACACCGTCACACTCCGTGGTGATGCCATCGCTCTTCAATCATGACGGCATCAGGAGTAATTTTTGACGCCGTCTCCACAACCTAAGAAGTCACAACTTTAATTAAAAACTTCACTTTTTGGGCACTTTTGGTGAAGGCGTCAGAATGGAAGTCGCCAGCTTGAATAGTTGTGTTTTTGTCCAGTTTCTCCCTAAATCGAGCCCAAGTCATGTGCTTTCCCTCCAAATACTTCTTAAATGTTAAAACACCAAAAAAACAATTAAGTATAATATTTGGGCATATTTTCATGATTTTGGGGGCTAAATGACCCCGAAAAAGTGTATAAAAAGTCACAGCATCATGCATCCACTGATCAAAATGATCAACCTGTTCAAAATGATGAAATCTTAAATGATGATCATTCTAAACACTCAAATCACACCAATGATAAACATATCATTGATAACCTCACAAACTTTGAAGATGTTCAGGTCACTGAACCATCATTCTCGTGAGCAGAGCATGCTTCGGCATCAAATGCAGTTTCAATAATCCAAACTGAAACTCCTACTATCACCCCATACTTACCTTCCTCAACTCCTCAAGATAGATGGTCTAGAGATAAACACATTGAGCTGGTTAACATTGTAGGTAATCCAGGAGCTGGAATGCTCACAAGTGTTATGGCTAAGGAACTAAGTGATGCTTCAGCTCATAATGTCTATTTGTAGACTTTCTTTTTGAAGAAGAACCTAAAAAGGTTTCTGAAGCACTTATGCATTCTGGATGGGTTGATGTCATGCAAGAGGAACTGAATCAATTTGCTGGAAACAAAGTCTGGACACTCCTTCCTCCACCATATGGAAAGTCCATAATTGGCTCTAAGTAGATTTTTGAAAACAAAAGGGATGAAACTGGCATTCTCATCAAAAACAAGGAAAGGTTGGTAGCTCAAGGCTACAATCAAGAAGAATGCATATAATATGATGAAACCTTTTCCTTAATTTCAAGACCTGAAGCAATTAGGATCTTTCTTGCCTTTTCCACTTACATGAACTTCACAGTTTATCAAATGGATGTCAAAAGTGCATTCCTAAATGGTAAACTGAAAGAGGAAGTTTATGTTTAACAACCTCTGGGTTTTGAGAGCAGTGAATTCCTAAACCATGTTTGCAAATTAGACAAAGTCCTTTATGGACTTAAACAAGCTCCAAGAGCATGATATAAAACCCTCTCAACCTTCCTTACTGAACATAAGTTTATGAGAGAAAATATAAACAACACACTGTTTGTCTACAAAATCAAGACTGATGTTATCTTGGTTTAAATATATGTTGATGATATCATCTTTAGGTTCACAAGCACAAAACTTTGCAAACAATTTGCTAAGCTTATGACTCACAAGTATGAGATGAGCATGATGGGTGTCCTTACCTATTTCCTTGGTTTTCATATTAAACACTATGAAAAAGGCATTTCTATCAACCAAGAAAACTATGTCAAGGATCTACTAAAGAAGTATGACATAAATAGTTCATCAGTGAAAGCTCCAATGGTACCCCTTAATAACTTATGACATGATCTCATTAGATAATTTGTGAATGAGACTCAGTACAAAGGTATGATTGGATCACTAATGTACCTAACTACAAGCAGACATGACATTAAATTGTCAACTTGTCTCTGTGCAAGATATGAATAAAATACTAAGGAATCCCACCTTATTGTTGTAAAGAGAATCTTCAGGTACCTGAAAGGTACTCCCAGTCTTGGTCTTTGGTATCCAAAATGCTTAAGTTTTCACCTAAAAGGATACTCAAACTTTGACTATGTTGGATGCAACATGGACAGGAAAAGCACTTCAGGTGCTTGTTAGTTGCTAGGAGGAAAATTTGTGTGCTGGAGTGCTAAGAAACAATAATATGTAGCTATGTTTTCAGCTGAAGCTAAATATGTAGTTGTTGCTGGATGTTGTGCCAATATACTTTGGATGAAGAGTCAACTCAGTGATTATGACATTCTATATGAGAAAATGCTCATATTTTGTGATAACACAAGTGCTATTGCAATTTCAAACAATCCAGTGCTGCACTCAAGAATAAAGCATATTGATATCAAATATCACTTTATCATATATCATATCATAAAAAGGGACATTGAATTTACATTTCATTCCCACTCAATATCAACTTTCTCATATCTTCACTAAGCCATTGGATGAACCAACTTTCAAAAGATTGATAGTTAAACTAAGTATGCTAAACATTGACGGAGCAAAACTTAAACCTTCAAAAGAGTTATCAAATGAAAACTGAAGGGGTTCAGCATATGTGTCAAAACTGAAGAAAACTAATTTCACTCTTCCGGTTTAGTTTGTATCAGATATGTATATATTGACAAGTGCATCAACGATCTATGTTACATCCGGTATAGAGTAATCAAAACCACGTCAGTGGCCTAGTGACCATCCGCTTTAAGCATATGAGTATTTAATATATGTCCTAATCTTTTCACTATCAATTCAGCATAACATAAAACTAAACCTGAACGTAGTTCAGTTCTTTAAACCTCAATCAAAAGGTCAGTTTTCAAAGCAAAATATATTTCTAAAATTAATATATTTTTCTCTAAGTAATTTCTTATCAAAGAAGTTACTTATTTTCAATATTATTAAAAGGAGAATATCCAAACGTTCATATGACCTCATCCTCTCTCACCTACTTTTGCAGTGAATAGACAACTGTTCACTGTTCTAGATGTTAGAAAAGTGTGGTGTCAACATTCATTAAATGCTATGTTTTAGCACACTTTCAAAACAAACCCTAAAAATTTTCAATAAACTTCTTAACTTCCAATTGGCAGTTAACAATTTTTATAATTTTTTTTACAAACCAATCAAAAACACACTAAAACAACTCATATAAACATTACAACATCACCAATGAAAAATCATAAAACACACATAACAATTCTATCACCTTATAACACACACAAAACTACACACCAAACAATCAAAATCATCAAACCATCAACTAAAACAATAATGGCAGAACAAACTACAACAGGATCACCCAGAATCACCAGAAACTCTCATTACATATGATCATGCACCAGAAGTTGATTATAGTCCAAGTCTAATCAACATAAAACCAAACAATGAAGTAGCACTTCTTTATCCTGAACATAACAACTCAGAATACTTAAATGTGTATCTGATTTCATCTCAAAGTGTTGTCTTCATAAAACCTTTACCAAAACTCCTTCTCATAAATACAAAGAATACTTTGTTGAGTTTTAGTACTCTGCCACCTCAAACCTTAAAACCAGAAAAGAATCCTTTTCTACCCCCTCTGGTAGCACAAAGGGAGAAGTTGATTTAATTCTTTCAAAAATGCTCTTGATACAAACTACCTTGCTCACTTAAGAGACTATGTTGAACCACCTACCCATGCCATGGTTAGAATTTTTTTTCTAGAGATTGGGTACAGTAGAACAATAGAAGCATCAGTCACTCTTAAAAAGGGTTTTCTTCCACCTAGGTGGGGGTTGCTCATGGCCCAGATCATACACTGCTTAGGGGGGAAGACTAGAGGGTATGATCAAATTTAAAATAAAGATGCTTTGAGTTATTATTACTTAGAAAATGAGGTGAACACTGATTTCTCAAAACTGATCTGGGGTGACCTTCTTGTGAAATTACAAAAGAAAAATAGGGAAAAGGTTGTTCCGTACACCAGGTTTTCGTCCTTGCTGTTGGAGCATAAAATGAAAGAAACATATGTAAATGATGAAGCAACATCCATCCCCACTTCAATATTTTGTGTCCACAACTAGGCACCGAAGAAAGACCAACCTAAAGGACCTCCCTTCTTTGCTCAAATGTTGGACATCGGCAATGTTGATGGTCCAGTGAGCTTCAAATCTCCCAAAATCATTTCTCAAACTGAGGAGTTAAAACCTAAAGTCAAAAAGCCTCGAGTTAAATCTAGACGAAGTAAAATTATTCATGTTGCTATGAGCCATCCTTAGTCCAAGATAGAGGCACAAAAAGGTGGGCCTCTCCCAAAAGAGGCCACTGGAACTAAATCTGGCCATTTTAAAAAGAGAAAGAAGTCTGTAATGGCCAAGGACAACAACCCAAGCCAGACTTTAGCTTCTATACCCGTGGTTGTTGCAATACATAAAGAGGACCAGCAATCAGCCATTATCCAAATGTATCTAGGAGGCATTGGTGAAGAAAGAGACAACCTTTAGCTCAGTAGTGTGGAGTCAACATCTCACCAAAAACATGTATTTTTAGCTTCTATAATTGTCTACTCTGAGTCTGCATCAAGACATGATGCTTCAGCAGATTCCACAACTGAAGTTGATCCTGTAAAATCTAATCCTAAGGATTCTTTATCTTAATAACAAGGTAATGATGAAGGAACCCAAAACTTTTCATCTGATCATTTTATTGCAGGAACTAAACCAAGTGTTCTAGTAGACAAAACCCAATCTGCTAGAGATGGGTTAGACACTGTCTAACCTAATGAAGAAACTAAGAAAGCTCCCAACACTCAACAAGAATTTGACACTTCTCCGGAAATTACTCAAAGCTCTGATGATGATGATGATGATGAAGAAATCAAGTTGGAGGATTTGACATAGCTGCTCAAAGACAAAAGTCTTGAAGCTATGGACTTGGATTCACTAGAAGATGATCCATCGTTTCTGATTTTAAGTGAAGTTGATGAAGAAATCCAAACTGAAACTCATGCTGAAACTAAAGACACTTTAGTTCCACCTCCTTAATCTCCAAAGTCCATTCAAATTCAAGAACTCACCAATCAGGTTCTTTTTCTTCAGTCTCAAAAATTTAAGCTGGAGAAAGCATAAGCTACCGCTGAAGCTGAAGTTGCTTTTTTAAAAGCTCAACCTTCATTCCCAAATGTTTAACAGCTCACAAAGCTACTCGTAAACACACTAAAACCTGAATCTGCTAAGCTTCTAACAAACAGATCATGATTTTAGTGCCTCCATACCAACTAAGCTGAAAGAGCTCCCCTCCAAGGTTAATGAAATAAATGAGTCAGTAGGGGACTTAAAGAAGTACATGGAGAAACTGGAAATTAAAGTTCTAGGTGACTTGAAAGTACTTCATTGGAAGCTGAAGGAGTTTCAGTCTTCTATTTCAGTTCTCACAACCAAGGTTGTTGCTCTGGAAAACATCAAGCTGGACCTTCCAGCTGGATTAGTTGCTTTACCAAAACATGTTTCATCAATCAATGAGCAGCTCTCCAAACTCAAAGTTTTGGATGTTCTTCCTAGTTTGCTTAACAAAGTTGTTGAAGCTCTGGATAGGTTTGCCAGTGCAGTTCAATCAGTATCACAGAAAGCTAGTGACCAAAGTGTTCCTTTAGAAGGCCAAGTTGGCACTCACCATGTTGAGGGGGAGAAGAACACAAAACAAGCCATCATCACTCAGTTGTTCCAAAGAAGACCTGAAAAAGATACTGCCAATGCAAACCTGAACAAAGAACCAACCACTCCTAAAACAACAACAACTCTCATCATCTAAATAACTTTATCATTCCAATCACTCTTTATCTCATGTCCTCCAAAGACCATCATTCAATTTGAGGGGGAACAAGTTAGATACATGGAAAAGAAAGCCATGCCTCATGAGGAAGTTACTGAAGAAGAGTCTGATAGTGACTGTAATGCTGATAGCAAACCTTCAAGCACCTTGGTTGAAATCTCTTAACAAAAATCTCTCAAGAGATTCACCTACATCAATGAAAAAGGTGAAACATTTTAAATGACTCAAGAGGAAATTGAAAACTAAAAGGGCATTGAACATGTTATCAAAGCTGATGTTTCCAAGTTTGAGATCAAGAAGGACAAGCAAGACTTGATTGATTTAGTGGGATTGGAAGTGATTGAAAAGATGTACATAAGGTGAAGTATGACAAATACTGCCTTAAGATGTTGAACAGAAGGGCTCAAGGTAAGATCATTAATTGTGATGTGCTTTCAAAAGGAAAAGGTCCTATAACCCTGAAGGTATATACAAATGATGATTCTGAGGAAATCATCCAAAACTTCAAAGCTAGTGACTTACACCTAGGTGAATGGAAAGAAGTGATGGATGCTTATCCTAAAAGGATTGGATCTGGATGGACCACTATCTATACTCAAATGAGGCAAAGACTGGATGCCCTTCACAAAGCTGAAGCAGATTTGTAAATTGGATCTTAGTAACCACTAGAAGAACAAGATCTTATCATCAAACTGAACCTTCTTTCCAATAAGAAGAGAAAGAATGCTGATGACCTTCATGACTACTTCAAGTCAACAAAAAGGTATAGGAAGTCGGTTCAGTTTTGTGACTTTCAGGCTCTAACTATTCTCAATGAACCATCTCTGGGAATGATCCTTTTCAACTCTAAACAAAGGCAAGACTTCATTAGCATTGAAGATTTTGAAGAACTGAACAATGAGATGCTATGCAATGTACAAGAAATATTCTTCATACTTCATCAAGGGCCTAGACAAGATGATCTCTAGGACTATCAATTCCTTCATGGTCACTGAAGTTGAAAAAAGGAACCTGAATCCCAACAAGCAAGTGAGGCTTATTGAACAACTGAGGCAGCATTAAATGTAAAATTTTGTATGAACTTATCTTTTGTAATGTAATGTAATGAAAGTTTTTATGAATGTTTATTAGTTAATGTTGTTCCTTATTTTATCAGTATGTAAGTAGAAGTTGTTTGCTCACTTACTTTTGATTTAAAATTAGGCGATTTGTATATTCAAATAGGAGGAGATTGTTGGGTCAGTTCAGTCCTTTTCAGTCTCTTAGTAGATTTAAGCATAAAATATCTTAAGTCAAGTATTATTGAAGACAGTTCAGCTCCAGCTCTTTAGGCACTTAGAAGATCAAGTAGTATCTTCACTTCAGTTTATGTGGCAGTTTAGAAACTAAAGATGGCCTTAGCAAGAGCTTCAATTCAGCTTGGTTGGCAATGCCAAGCTAAATGATGTAGATCTCCTCTTAGAAGCGGAAACAAAATGTTTCTCTTCTAGAAGGTTTACAAGGCAGGAAAAAGATATGTTTTATATCAAATCGAATAAAGCATATCTCCTCGGGAATGACTTCTTTCAAAGTTGGTATAGAAGTATAACACCTTTCCATAAAGGACTGTTCCTAATACCTTAAAGCATGACAACATTAAATGAGATCACAACCACCCATCAAATGCTTGCCATGTTTCCTAGAGAACCTCTTGTAAACCCTAATTTCCTTAGTATAAAAGGAAATTTTTATAGGAGTAAATATGCATCTCTTGCAATTAATGTGAAACACATTCAAGAGCTATTTACTCCTCGAATCAAACTATAGAACTACTTAGGCTTCAGCTTCAGTGTTGGTTACAAAGTTTGTACTTAAACTCAATACCTAGGTTTGAGTTTAAGTTAGAGACGAGATCACTAAATTGTCATTCAACTACTTTGTTATTCCGTAAGCAAAGTATGTCATAGATTCTTTATTCATTTTAATAAGAATTTATACGTTGAAAAGTTTATCGTATGTTGTTTGAAACCGTTCTTATTATTTCTTATATAGTTGTTTAAAACATACACTTTGTTGTCATGGAATGTGATTAGTTTAACTTGATAAACCATATATCACATTCAAATGGACTAACAATACTCTGTATATTAGAGCGCTTAGTACCATGGCACGAACTAGTTCAACTCAATTTTTCACCTCAACGACACATCAACAACTCACACACCAAAATACCTCATTTTTCATAACTCAAGTCTATCTTTTGGGACCCACAATTTTATTTTTATTTTTTCTTTTTTTCAAACAAACTAATTTTTCATTCATTATATTAAATACAAATAACACTTTTACAAAATACAATAACACTTTTTATAAAAAAATTAACAAACATTTATTAAAAAACAAACTTTATCTTGGATTCTCTTCCCACAACCCTTTCATTTCAAGTATACTATAGCCTACTAAGTCACTAACACATTTATTATAAAAAATTCATCTTCTTCTTCATATGACCCAACACACGCACATATTGAAACACATACACACACACTAAAAAACACAACACAAACACAAACTCATTATAAAAATACATTAAAAATATAAAAAATCCAATACAACCTATCAACTGGCGTGAGCCACTATACTCACATTCCAACTGGCGTAGGAGAGGGGCGGTGTCGTCACTCAAGACCGGCTGCGCAAGTTGTGACTCTACATCAGATTGGTGTTGGTCTAACGCCATGGCACAGTGTGCTCTTATAGCTAATACCCGTTAGATACTTACTTTATATATAATAACAAGACGAGTATTCTCGCATAGCGGCTATCGTATATGTTAGTGTTAATTTGTGTGTGCAAATTTTTGTTATGTATATAAGTGTAGAGTAAGTAAGAGTGAAAAAAGTTGGTGGAGTAATTTAAATTGTAATTTTTTTGGAACTGCAAATTTTATTACCACAACACTAGCAAGAAGCTAGCACACAATTACAACAAAATAAGCAAAGGATTACGTAACCAATCTACCCAACTGAATTTGATTCTACTTCTAGCATTACACCAAGTATACGACAACGACACAATCTCATCGAACATAACAGCTTTTGTAGGAGACTTTATACCAAAAATAACCTCATTACGTACTTTCCAAATGTACCACCATAACACAAAGAACACACCTTCCAAAACTTCTTTATGCTTACCTCTAATTTTGAGACTCAGAAACCATGGCAACTACTCCTCATAAGACCCAAAATCCATCAGGCTAATGTCCCACCATATCATAATCTTATGAGCCAAACTCTTAACCAAATAGAAGATGGCTAGAAGATTCAACATACAGATCGCATAAAGGGCAAAAGATGGACTCGATATCCAAACCTCTGAGGGAAAGATTTAATCTTGTTAGAATTTTATCTAGCCTTACCTTCCATGCAAAAATATTAATTTTACCCGGAACCACTGAAATCCATCGAGTTTGAGACGAAACCTTCGGCAATTTAAAGTCATCTAACGCCTTTCTAATCGATGCCACTGAGAATTCACCCGTGCCCTCCAACGACCAAACCTACCTATCTTGAGTTTGAGGCAAGATAACACACGATAAATTCGAAGACAACTCATTAAACTTCTCAGATTCAGCACCTCCCCTCGGCAGTCGACGGAACGAATCACAAAAATTATTAGAACCAATCTTGTTTGCAACTGAAACATTTTTATACGCTTCCTATTTATAAAGCCGGGGATACTGATCTTTCAAAGGACAATCACCTAACCAAACATCATCCCAAAAAAAAGAATCTTCACCATTTCCCACTTTTTTTGCAATAACTAAAAAGATCCATATCTTGCTGCTTTAAGTGAAAAACCTCACGAACAATGTCTAACCAGATAGAAGACCGAGAAACTTTTGGCATGCTAATAAGATGCCCATCATCACCATGAATCGCTTTAATGAAACAAGCCCACAACGAAGAATTTTGAGATTGAAAACGCCACACCCATTTGAAAAGAAGAGCTTTATTTAACGCATAAAAACTTAAGACACCTAACCCTCCTTTTTGTTTAGAAGCCAAAACATTACTCCAACTGACCCACGCCATTTTATTTTCATTCAGGTCCATACCATTAAAAAACTTTCCCCTGTTGGATTCTATAGTATTTAACACTTTCATTGGTGTCTTAAACAAAGACATGTGATAGATAGGTGATAAGTGCTTAATTACACATATCTTTTACCTCTAAAAACGAGCTTAAATGACCAAAAACAGACAAAAACTGCCAAATATATGTTTGTTTTGCATTTGTATTGTGCAGGAAGTGGATATCA
>BQNB010133673.1:0-12142 GCA_026074375.1 Tanacetum coccineum
TCATCTTAAGCGAATACACTTAAGCCTTAGTTTGTCGTTAAATCATGTTGTACATGTTCCTTTATATCTTAACACCACACAAGGTCGTATACGCATATAAATAACGCGTGCAACATGTATGTTTTTTGCTAGCTAGCCGCGGCATCAAGAGAGAAAAAGGGATCCAAGGTGGTCTTTATCCATTGTATATTAGCTAACTAGGAACATTAAGTACTAGTTTTAATTACATAGTATTTGTACATGTACTTAAGGAGTTTTAAGGATGTTCCTAGTTGGTTTAGTCCCCACATTCGGCCAATATGGCTTAATAACACAAGAATTTATTAAGTTTTGTGTTTAAGGTTTAAAAGTGGGTGTTGGTTTGAGTCTAGGTAAGTCTAGGTATTTCCGAGGTGTGTCTAAAGGTATTTTATTGCGAAACGTAAGCCTTTTATGTGTCCAATAAAAATAAAATACGCAAAGTCAATAATTATCTTCCTAATAATTACATAACACTTGTTTGACGTAAACCTTAATTTATTTGATGACCGTTTACGTTAAATGATTATTTCTAGTCTACGCGATTTAGCTTAAAAGATAAATTAAAAGTAAACGCGTATCGGACCAAAATAAATAGTGACGAATAATAGGAGTCGTAAAATGACCTGAAATTGAGAAATGTTACAGTCTCCACCCGTTAAAAGAGCTTTGCCCTCAAAGCTTGATGATGAAGCCCAGATTGTAAAAAGCTGTAGGTATTTCTGTTTGAACGAATCTTCACGTTACCAAGTGAACTCAGGACCTCTCCTAGAGTTCCAGCGAACCTTAACCAATGGTATCCGGCTTTGCTTCAATCATTTGATCTCCCGTTCCATGATTTCAACGGGCTCTTTCACAAACTGGAGCTTAGCGTCAATGTGAATTCCTTCTAACGGCATCACTAATGGTTCGTTAGCGTAACACTTCTTCAGATTAGACACATGGAAAGTATGGTGAACCCTGTTCAACTCTTGAGGAAGTTCCAACCTGTAGACAACTTTCCCCACTTTGGCTAACACCTTGAAAGGTTCGACATATCTCGGGTTCAACTTGACCCGCTTACCGAATCGTACAACCCCTTTCCAAGGTGAGACCTTGAGCATAACTCTATCCCTAACTTTGAACTCCATGGGCTTTCGCTTCGAATCAGCATAGCTCTTTTGTCGATCCTGAGCAGCTTAAATTATCTGCTTGACCAGGATGATCTTTTTCGTTGTTTCTTGGATCAACTCCGGACCAGTCAGTTGAGCTTTTCCAACTTTGGCCCAGCACATAGGTGATCGACATTTTCAGCCATAAAGTGCCTCATAGGGTGCGGCCTTTATGCTAGTGTGATAACTGTTGTTATATGAGAATTTGGCTAATGGCAAATGTTTAACCCAACCCTTGCCAAAATCGATCACGCAAGCACGTAGCATGTCCTTAAGAGTTTGAATAGTCCTCTCGCTCTGGCCGTCGGTTTCTGGATGATACGCAATGCTCATACTTATATCTGTACCCAAAGCTTTCTGAAATGATTTCCAAAAATTTGACGTGAATCTTCCATCACAATCATAGATGATTGAAATAGGTATTCCGTGTCTTGCTACTATCCTGTTCAGGTACAACCTTGCCAACTTGTCTAACGGATCATTTTCCCTTATTGGCAAGAAGTGAGCAGATTTTGTAAGTCGATCCATAATCACCCAGATGGTGTCAAAACCTTGTGACGACTTAGGAAGCTTGGTGATAAAATCCATCGTGATATTATCCCACTTCCATTCGGGTATTGCTGGTTGTACTAACAGTCCTGATGGCCTTTGGTGTTCGGCCTTGATCCTTGTACATGTTAAGCATTTACTAACATATGTGGTGATGTTCGCTTTCATATTGGGCCACCAATATAGCTTTTTCATGTCCTGGTACATCTTTTCAGAACCGGGATGGATAGAGTATTTTGACTTGTGAGATTCGTGCATGATCACGGATCTTAAGTCTCCATAGCAAGGTAACCAACTCCTGCCGTGCAAACATAGAGTTCCATCGGCGCGTGGTTCCAACCTTTCCTTGGGTATGTCCTTTCTGATCATACCGCCTACATCTTCATTCACAAGATTCTCTGGCTTCTGAGCTTCGATCTGAGCTTCTAAAATTCGTTTGGGAAGATCCAAGCTAATAGTCATAACTAAGGCTCGAACCCGCAGTGGCTTAATCCGTTCCTTACGGCTCAATGCATCCGCCACTACGTTTGCCTTCCCTGGATGATAACGAATGTCACAATCGTAGTCACTTAGCAATTCTAGCCAACGACGTTGCCTCATGTTAAGCTCCTTTTGATCGAGAATGTGTTGTAGGCTTTTATGGTCGGTGAACATGGTGGTGTAGTTCCATATAGATAGTGTCTCCATATCTTTAGAGAAAACACTACCGATCCAAGTTCTAGATCATGAGTGGTGTAGTTCTTCTCATGAACTTTTAACTGTCGAGAAGCATAGGCAATCATCTTTTCTCTCTGCATTAACACAGCCCCTAAACCTTTGTGTGAAGCATCACAATAAACCACAAAGCCTTCGCTTCCTTCAGGTAAAGCCAGAATTGGCGCAATGCACAACTTCTTCTTTATTAACTGAAACGCGTTCTCTTCCTTTTCACCCCAATCAAATTTGATTCTTTCTGGATCAAGCTTTGTCATTGGTTTAAACAATCTTCGAAAATCCTTCGATTAACCTTCAGATTGTACCCAACCACGACCTATAAAACTAGCGGTTCTCCGTTGTGTCTTAGCGTGACGGCCCAATCTTTTGATAGTTCTATCTTGGGATTGGATCCACAATGAATACCTTGTATCAATGACGTGACCAAGGAAGTGTTTACCTTCGGAATCAAAATTCACATTTGAAAACTTAGCATACACACTTCTCTTCTTAAGCACTCAAAATTACCTTAATATGTTTTTTAAAAGATTTATAACTCTACTATAATTCTATCTCTCAAACATACAATCTTCCCGCGCAAACTTAACTATTTCACAATCTCTAAATCTTTCTTACTTCATCATTTCCACTAAATTTTACTCTCCTACATATTATCCTCCTGACAGTTTAAACACTTACACTTTTACCTATTCCTACAGTACACCTGCGTGCTTTGTTAGGCATTACTATTAGATGAGGTTTAGATCTTTACGTAATAGTTCTCCATTTATTTACGATCTTGTTTATGGGTAGGGAAGTTGTATTGCTTTTTCTTTTTAGTAATGTTCTTTCGTGCTTCTTTAACATTATAAACTCTTCTAACCCCCCCCCCCCCCCCCCCCCCCCCCCCCCCCCCAACCCACAAAAAATAACCCCCCCCAGCCCCCTCTTTTCTCAAAGAATCAAATTTAAAACGCAGCAAATCTAAAAGATCTATTGTCTCGAATGATAAATTCTGGATCTCCTTGGAGTTTGTGTTTCAAATAAATCGACGAGATTTCCTCGGGAATTGGTGAGTTGGTAATGATTATTCACTGTCAGCTTATATTAACTCATGGTCAGTAGATGCACATCTGAATGACCCCATTCTTCTTTTTTGAAAACAAAGAACGGGCGGCTCCCACCGGTGAGGAACTTGGCCTTATAAATCCTTTATCGAAATGCTCTTGTAGATTGTTTCGACAATTCCTTCATTCGGATGGAGCCAATCTGAATACGGTGCTCGAGCTACGGGTGTGTTGCGGGGCTACTGCGGTATAAATTAACGCGTCCATTTTGGAAAAGAATTCCACTAGGTCGAGCCGGGAGTTTGAAAAGACCTGCAAGTCCATCTTTCGGGAAAAAGGAACAGGGGAAAATACTTCTGGAATGTACAGGAGAAAATTCTCGGAGGACGTGACGTTAGGTACCCTTGAGCTTTGCTTTCACTTATGAATTGTCCTCCTCCTCTTCTTCTTGTGCTGATGGATATCTATGCCAAAAAAAATTTTAGACGGTCTTCACGGGGGTTTGGCCCTCTTCGGCTGTTGCGCCTTTGGCCCACATCCTTTTCGCACTTTTTTTTTTTTTTTGTACTTTTTTGGTTCCTGTTATTTGAATCAGTAGATAACGAGTTCTTTCGTCAATCTAATCAACCGAGTAGATTCTCTTCCGTTGTTACTTTTCGTTACCACGGAAGTCAAGAAGGTTTTTTTCCATAGGAAACTCGAACAAAGTTCTCATGTTCCACGATCTCGATAGTGTCATCTTCTTACCTTAAAAGTCCATCATACTGTTATTATGACGTCGAAAATACCAAATTCTATACGGAGGCAAATGATATAGATGTCAGCCATTAGTTAATCTGTAGATTACTGTCGGCCATCTAGGGCGCACATTTAGATCTTTGTCTTTTGAGACGGCTCTATTGGGCGTTGCTGGGCCTAACATTTCAGCACCTAACATTTCCTATGTCCCGTTTTTGGTAAATGGGTTCTAAGAACGAAATCTTTTTAAATGCAACCTAGTGTATTATCAATAGTGTCTTTCCCGCTACTATGTTCGCCCAGGTCGCAGAATTCGACATTCATAAACTATTTTTATAATAGAGTTGGGACGATGTCAAGATCAGGGAACTTAAATGAAAGTTGATATAGAAAATTCTATCGGCACAGTTGTCCGAATATAAGATAGATGCATCAGTGGTTCTTTGAGAGGAAAGTATACACGTGCACGTCACTATTCCGTTGGCGTTGTTTAGTACGTTACATTAGCTATGTCTGGGGGTTTCCTGATGCAATTACTCTTCCTTCTCTGCATTCCCACTGCCCATAATCCAGACGCAGCCTTGTTGTGACATTCCCATTTCACACAATTATGACCCCTTATTATTTTCGACTCTATGACAATCTCTCTTGATAATGCCCTTGGAACGACTTCCACTACTCAAAACATCCATGCGCCTTTGGTGTAGACTTTGCCTCCCGCAGTGCCGTTCTTGAGTTGCCAGTTGTAGATCAACGGCTTTGTACTTGCTAGTGACTCTGCCACTCTCCGCGAGGCAAAGTGCCATACCTTGTGTTGCACTTGTGCACTTTGGGTGCACTGGGCACATTTTGCGTGGTGGAAATGCTGTTACTTGGTTGCTACATGGGGCAATTCCCCCTATAGTGTGTCTTCTAACACAGCTCCCATATTGTAGACCTTTGGCTACATTCTTTTATGCTTTCTTGAAGGGTTATTGTTGGTGTCCATGGTTTGTTTCCGGGCTCTCACCTCTTCCAGATGGTTACTTATGATATTATCCAGCACTCCCTCTTCCCCTTGCCATATCCGCCCTTCCGGCATCCCTTCCTCTTCCCCCCTTCCCTTATTATCAGGATTTTTTCCGCATCATTCACAATAGGTACAGAGTTTCTTGATCTCAAGTCGTTTGGCCAACTTAATCTGTCTCATCCAACGACTTGGCTTAGAACGACTTCTCATTCCCATAGATGTTATAAGGAAGTCCACGGATATACTTAGTTGATCTGTCTTCAGTTCATTGCACAGAACTTGCGTACATATCAGGGTTAGCTTTGAAATGTTTTTTGTGTCATGCTTGGAAATGGAACATCGGTCCCTTTGACCTTTAGGTTCCACACTCAATTTCTAGGTTTCTAGGGATCTTCACCCAATAGTGGGACCAATACTTGTCCGTCATTTTCTTCTTGAGTCCTCTTCCCAAGTTCATATGCATTTTCTTTTTTATGCCTGGATCCTAAGTTCTTATCTGAACGGATTTCCACCAGTCAATAGCAAGCATCCTAACAGAGTGCCATTATCGGTTGTGTAATTTTACTTGATTCTTAATCGCATCACTACTGTCTGATATTTAAAAACTGACTCATCTTTCTCAATAATACTCCGAGGTTTTAACGAACACACCTTTAGTTCCTTTGAAGTTTAAAGGTTGACATTTCATAAAGTTAGCGTAGTAACAGGGCATACGTAAGTATTGCACAGTCCTACTCGGTACATCCTCCATGCTGCCGAAACTGTGGCCTTGCGTCTCTATTGGTGGAGATTCGCTGGATGGCATTTGATTCAAATCATAGCTTGACGGATTTGGAGTCATTGATAGTTTGGGTTGTGTTGTCAGTAGGGTGTTCGGTCCTCGTCTGGTGTACGGTGCCAGATTGTCTAGATTACAAAAGACAAAACGTTTAGGTTATAATCATGACAGATACAATAATGTATAGAATAAGACAACAACACATGTGAGGTCATACTTGTAGAGACCAACATAACACATCTTTTCATTCATACTTGAAAATGTATATGAAATGTTTCTGATTACAAAATACAATACAAAAGTTATAAGGCTATGTAGCGGGGAAAACCCTATACTTAAACTATGCCCTGTTCACATTGTCCCTAGCACAATCGTAAATAAACCATAATTCACTAGACAGTGACTACAGCGTTTTCCCCCGAAGCATCCTGGTGATCTGGAATCCTAGCATCTGGTCCTGGCTGTCTAGCTGTGAAACCCTAAAATCAGAAAAAGTGCAAAATTACCAAAATGCCCCTAATGTAAAAAAATTTAATAAAAAAAATAATAAAAAAAAACTAAAAATAAATAAAAAATAAAAAATATATAAATAAAAAATATATATATATAATAATAAAAAAAATAAAAAATATAAATAAACTAATTAATAATAAAAATAAAAAAAAAAACAAAAATAATAAAAATAAAAAAATAAATAAAAAAAAAATAAAAAAATTAAAAATAAATAAAAAATAAAAAAAAAAAAATAAAAAAAAAATAAAAACACCCACCCTAAAATAAAAAATAAAAAAAAATTATACAAAATAAAAATAAATATAAAAATTAAACAATAAATAAAAAAAAAAATAATAAAAAAATAAAAAAAATTTATAATAAAAATAAAAACTTAAATGCATGATCTTAATCAATCATGTTGTTATAAATTTTAAAGTACATCATTGTAGACAAGCTATGAAATTTATATAAGAATTCAATTCATCTCCGTATTTATGCAGAAAAATAATTATTTTATTATATATATGTATTATTGCCGAATAACTTATCAAGTTAATTACTTATATTAGCAAATTAAATATAAAATAAAAAGGAAAATTATATAAATTAATTGAGGCAAAATTAATATTGATTTTAATCCTTAAAAAGCCCAAAATCACGGCCATTTTATATTTATAGATTGTTGATATACATTTTTTTCATCTTGTAAATTCATTTTAAACCCAATTTCCAAAACCTAAAAATTTCAAGGGCTGGCTACCATATTATTTTCAAGGAAAGGAACAATTTTTATTGGTTCTTTGGATGATCAGGGCAAGCTAGTAAATTGCTGAGTTCATGGGTGTTAGGTCGTGGTTTGATTTATGGTACTCAATTGACTCGAAAATCCTTCATAAATCATAAGAATATCACACATATTAGTCAATGTATTTTATAACTCTATTTTTATCATGTTAATTCAGTATTTCTGAGACAAATATTATTATGCATGATTAGGGGATCGATTGTCGATTTAAGATTAATCATGTATCTAAACCTATTTTTTAGCAAGAAATGAATCGGGCATTATAAATAATTGTTACCACGTGTTCGTCGTATTTTTTTTCAGCTTGTTATATATCATGTAATAAGTCAGATAAAATGCAAATAAATTTTAGAGAACTCGAAATAATTTTATTGTGGAATTTCTAAGTCTTGTCCCGATTTGAATTATGAAAGTAATGAAGAAATAATTGGAAAAATGATCTAGGGTTAGGGTTTTTTATTTTTTCCAGGTCCCATAAATGCTAAGCAATGTAGAAAAATCATGAAATTATCTGGGGGAAATTCTAATTAGGGTTTGTGCATTTATTGGTTACTACCGATTTGTGTTTTAAAAGTATAAGGGGGTGTACTTCTCGTTCTATATATTGTTTTCGTACATTTGCTGAACTTTGGGGCACTGATTATGCATGTTAATGCTAATGCTATAGATTCTGTGTAAATAAGTAGTTCAAGTGGAAGGGTATAAATTGTCATTTGATAATTGTTATGGGTTAAACATGATTAATTATATATAATATATATATAATTCGAATTGTATTTAAAACTGAGGGACTAAAAGTGTAAATTATGAAAAGTACAAGGTATGATCAGTAATTAAAGTATTAAGTATGAAAATACCATATTTGATATTATAAGGGCTTGTGTTGCAAAAATGGATAATTAAAGATTATGTTTAATTAAATTAATAACTAAAAGGACTAATTACGTAAATTATGTAAGATCAAGGATTTGGATTGTAAATACAGAAATAGAAACCTGCTAATTATAGAAACATGCTATTTATGGAAACTTACTATTTATAGAAACCTGCTATTTATAGAAACCTGCTATTTATAGAAACCTGCTATTTATAGAAACCTGCTATTTATAGAAACCTGCTATTTATAGAAACCTGCTATTTATAGAAACCTGCTATTTATAGAAACCTGCTATTTTTAGAAAGTCTATTTTTGGGAAGTTTAATTATGGAAACTTATTAAATCAGGAAAGTTATCATTTATGGAAAGTTAATTAAGGAAAGTCTATTTTTGGAAACTTACTATAATTAGAAGCTGCTATTTTTGGAAAGTACCCAATATAACAAGAATACTAATCATGAAACATATTAATCATGGAATATGTTAATCATGGAACGTACTAATCAAGGAATCATGCTAATTATAGAAAGTTACTAAAAATAGAAAGTTACTAAAAATAGAAAGTTGCTAAAAATAGAAAGTTGCTAAAAATGGAAAGTAACCTTAATCATGAACAAGTAACTTATATATGTCCTTTAACATGTAGATCGCATTAAGCAGGAGTAGCTTCCATCTTCTTATCCATCTCCTTCCGTTACTGCTGGACATAAGGTACGGAATTATTCTACGGGAAACAAGCAGTGGAAAATGAGAACCTTAAATATACTACGGGGAACAAAAATAGTTATACGGATAAATCCTAAACTACGGGAGCATAAATAATGGTAATGAAATTCCTAAGAAATCTACGGGGAACATAGTTAGGCTAAAAATAATTAACTAAAATAATTAAAATTAATAAACTAAATTAAACATGCAATTATGAATTACCAGGAATTAAATCGCAAGCTAAAACTAAAAATTACAAAAATAAAGTCCTAAAATTAATTTTAAAACATGACTTTTGAGAACTCAGATGAAGGTGGTGAAAGCACTCAAGAACTCCAGAATTTGATCAAAGAGTTGGGTTATCGCAATGCAATGGATGTCGAAGATGTTCTGACTCACCCAGAAGAAAATGTAGTTGCACAGTTGTTGACTGATGAAGAAATTATTGAAAGCGTTATTGGAATTAATAAAGATGATATCGATGAAGAAGATGATGAAAGTTCTACAATGGAACCCCCTTCGCGAAAGACATCTTTAATATGGATGAAACAGGTTTGTTTTTTTATTATTTTATTTTATATTTTGTACTTTAGTGATGTAATTATTTACATGTTTTGATCTTAAACAGGTTTGTTTTTTAGACTTCAACCGGATCATTCCCTTGCAATTGAGTCATTTTTCAAGAAACCTTCATAAATCATTCATGTAATATGCTATATATAAGGAATTATTAATTTATATTTTATATGGGGTCTAAAGAAATTATCAAAAATGTATTATCTTATAATTTTAGCGAATTATTAATTTAGCACCCTATCCCCGAGTCGGGACCGGCAAAAAATATTATCTTAAAGAGTTTATTAAATAATCGAGTATTAATTTATCGAGTTTCTACTGTAGCTTCATTCTCGGTCTCACCCTTCCTACAAAGTAAACCATTTAAAAGTTCAGTAAAAATATACTTGCTAGCATTCAACCACTCCTACGTATAATATAGCTTTATGTCCTACAAAAAAGAAGGAAAGGAAAAAGCTTGTCCTTCAGTTTTGAATTCAACCCCATATTTTTACTGAACTTTTTTTCAAATGAGTAAATCGGGAGATGACCCAACTCCTGCTGGTGATTCAAAAAATAACAAATTTGCCACTGCTAAAAGTCAAACAACAAAGATCAATTGCACATTCAGTAACAATATTTTACACCAATTGCTTAAAATAACATAAATGAATCACATACATTTGTTCCAAGAATAAGTATTTGCATAAAGACTCTTGCCATCAGAGTTTATATGCAAAGGACCAATCTCTTCAGCTGCACCATAAGCTACTGAAGAACAACCAGGACCACCATTGAGCCACAACAACAATGGTCTAGTTTCCGGGTTTTGGTTAGCTGGTGACTCAGTCAACCAATAAAACAATGACCTCCTAGATTCTTTATTCGCATTAACATAACCTGAATACTGATCAAAATCTACATTTGCTGGCTGTCCAGGTAACTTACCAATCTTATCCAACAAATAAGTACTACTTCCAAGAACAACATATGACAGACATAACACAAACACAAAAAATGAAGTAGTACACATGAATCTTAATGAGATCTTGGAACCAATAAGTTCATTAACTATATAAAAAAAGGGAAATGATGAAATCAAGAACAAAAGGACATAGGAGTGGTAAATAAGAGGTACAAGATTTGTATACATTTGTGATATGTTTATCTAGACTTTGCTAAACAACTGAGAACAAGCACATGATGTGTGAAGATAACAAAGTGAATTGAAAATGACCCACATAAGAATTATGGTAAACAAGACCACTTGTGTTTTTTAGGTGAATCCAATAAATGGTTGTAATAATGCTAAGATAAACATAAACACAAAGTTTCTTGCAAGTGACAACTTGGGATGATTATAATCTTGTTTTTTGTTGGACTAATGGTTAGATGACAACCATTAGTGATTGTCTAACGAAAATCACATTTTTAGTGACAACCTGGGACGAAAATCACATCTTGTTTCTTGCAAGTGACAACCTGGGACGAAAATTAATCACATTTTTTAGTGATTGTCTTACAAAACCAAAACCATCCATCACAAGCCCATTTGTATTATGCTTAACTAATGGATTTTAATATACTTACATATCTATAATCCAAAATTATGAAACTTAATTAATGTGCATAGATCTATTAGAAAATAACTAAAAACTTTGTGGTTCGTCCTGGTAGTTTCTCTCGACGGTCGTGGTTCTGTGGTGGTGAGGATTTCGATGGAGGGATGGGGTTCGGTGGTGGTGACGTTTGGCAGTGGAGGGGTTCGGTGGTGGTGGTGGGGTTTGTTGGGGTGAGGGATGGTGGTAGATGAGATGTGTGAAAGAGATGAGAGATGAGATAATGATGTTGGTGAATGAAATAGTTAAGGAAAAGGAAAAAAAAAAGTTGTAAAAAAATACGATGTATGCGGGACCAACGGTGCAACATAGTTTTTATGCGAGATTACAATAATACCCATCACTAACGAAGCGACTTAACTATCATTCATCCCTTGGGACCAAACACGCACCAAAATGACCACTTCTTTGACCATTTCCACCGATTTTCAAAACGTGGGACTGAATCCGCAAACGGGGTGGAGTTTGGGGACCAACAGTGTAATTTACCCTAAAGTTTATTATATAAAAAATTCGTAAATAGTTAAAAGTTTATAGTGCGCTTTGTAATTTTTTTTATTTTTGGTCGGTTTTTGGGCTAAATAATTTTTGGCTATTAATATGTATATATATCAATGAGGGGAAACGACGTCATTTCCACCCTCAATTGATATTAATTAATTTCGTATTCCACGACTTGACGAATGGCCCAACCAATAGTACCTTACTTCAACTTTCATGCTCCAGCCCCGTTCGCAGGTCTATTGGGTCACCCCACTTTCTTTCCGATCCAATATGGTTATATTCATGCTCAAGGCATACCAGTCCACTATGGCACTGCTCCTACTAGTATACCCACTATGATCCCGCCTCAAGCTTCTCAAGCTACCATGCTTCCGCAAGCATTTCACACTATGATGCAGGTGCGGTCAACGAGCGAGTCAACGTGACAAATACGCTTGACGCTTATTTTGCGGAAAAAAATTTATGTGGCGGATTGGGCTGAAATTCGCATGGTCGCTCGAAAATGGCCCAACGATCAAGACTCATTGCGTTGCTATGAGCCCTGTCAGTTTTAGGCCTTTCGGGGTCGTTTCGGCA